>CACKRE030005015.1:293465-319080 GCA_902602495.3 Ectocarpus sp. CCAP 1310/34 | reverse complement strand
TTTGGTGATCAAGAGAGGGTGGAAGCGACTTTTCTGAACCCCAGACCACATCTAGAGAAGTTGACGTTCGAAACGAACGCATCTTTGTGGATGGTCCGCGGTACTTCGATACTGCTGTACACGAACTAGACCCCCCCCCCCCTGATTTGTATTATTTGGATTACTTTCGATACTCGTGAAACGTTTTGAGCGGTATCCTTCCAGATACGAATATAGAATTGATTTTATGGTTAAATATGGAGACACACGCACCTGACTTTGGGATGGGATGCCATGAATGACTGTCTGAGTGTCATGGTATCTATTATCTATACACTACGGATAACGCCGAGTTAACTACTTCCTTTTTGTGCGCGTTACGATTTCAGGATATCCTTGGCCTAGGACCTGTCCGTAGAGGGAGGATCGAGCCGACGCGCGATGAGACGTAGTAGGAGTAGCGGGCAGCGGGGGGGGAGGAGCGGCGACAAGAGCCATGCAGAGCAGACCTTGACACCACCTGCGTCTCCTCGCCCTGAACCAAGACGTGGACGGACATGCAGTCCCGCTGAAGGAAAAGCGACACCAAGGAGGACGCGCCACCCACGTAGTCGCCCCCCACGAACTCAGTCGAATACTGTTAATGGTAGCAGCGGGGGGGGTCTACGGCTACTTGTCAACGGGGAGGCGGCCTGGGCACCGCTTCCCCAGAGGCTACACCCGCAGGTACGCCTGGCGTCGCAACTAAGCGAGTGGCGGGATCCGGCGCGCGTGGCCGACATCCGGGAAGCCGTGCAGGATCCGGTAGGAAGCGCAGAAAGAGACTAACGCTGGGGCAGAGGCGGCAAGCCGTCTTTGAGGGGAGGATGGCAGACGAGGCGTACAGTGAGCAGCAAAAGGAGGCGAGGCAAGAGGCTAAGGTCCGCAGAGAGCGAGGGATTGCCGAAGCTGAACGTGAGAAGTTGGAGTCTGGAGGCAAGCGGACAGTTGAATTCCAGCGTCGAAGTTGGTGTGGAAAGCTTGGAACAGCTGGCTCTCGCTCCGTCAAGTGGAGTGCAGCGCGAAGACAGTCTGATCCTGGAGTTGGGAATACTGAGATCGGAGCCGAGAGAAAATCACGCAAGAAACCTTGTAGGCGTGCGGAGTGCGGTTGGTTCACAAACAACCCGGGTCTCGAATGCAGCATGTGCCCCTCAGGCGTAGTGCACGCCGTCAGTGACAAGCTATGCTCCGCATGCCATCGGTCGGAGGGCTTAGCTGGCTTCACGCACCTCAGAGGGCCACGGCTTGAACGAGCGACACGGTTCTTTTTGGCCGAATACCAAGAAGGAGAGGGGGAGCTGCCTCTACCTCTCGTGCGAGGATTTTGTCCCAGCAACGACTGCATTAGCCAACGCCGAGATTGTTTCTACGGTTTTCTTCTCGAGAGGGAAGCAAAGCCGGAGCTCCGAACATGTAGCGTGTGCAAGAGAGGGTACCCTGTGAAGGACCAGAAGAGGTGGTACAGTGTGGACGTCGTGGACGATAACATAACGGAGGGTGGTGGATCAGGACGCACACAAGCTTGGTACTGCCAGGCCTGCAATCAAGCTCGAATCCGGGCCATCGGAGAAGCTACTCAAAAAAAGGTTGCGGCATCGAGCAACTCGGGCCGACCTAACGCCGATGAACCGGCGCCGGAGAAGCCGTTCAGCCGGGTGCGCGCGTTGGCGATTAAAGCCGTAGCTGCGGGGACATCCTTTGCTGGGAGGATGTGTTCGACTGGCTCTCAGCTGAGCGCGCAAAGGATGGTGACCAAGAGCGTAGGAGCGGGCGGAAGGCCGTGCGCCAGATGTTCTAGAGCATCGCGAGCGCTGATGGGAGTCAAGCGCGGGTGGTCAGCAGCGAGATGGGCTTTGGAGACGGGCGCCAACGACTACTGTGTCTATTCCTGGTCAACGCTCGGGACGAGGTTATCGCATCCCTCGCCCTACGAGCGCGCCTAGCGAACAGGTTCGATGGTCCGAGCACGCCCGCAAACGCCACGTCCGGTGGAAATACGTCCCTGCAGAAAGTGAGGCGTCTTCTCGAAGAAGCGCAAGAGGCAGACGCGAGGATGGAGATCGTGCGTGCGGCGGCGGAAATTGTTCGGGCCTATGTCGATCAGCATCCAGATCTCAAGAATGCCCGCCTCCGACGGAAAAAGCACAAGTACAGCGTGGAGTTGGCCGCACCCGTGAAACCAGTGCGAGATGCCCTAGCTGAGATGCCCCCGACATTGATTGGACTCTTCCGAGGTATGACGAACATGCCCCTGTACCCCGAGATTACCGATATAGGGAGTGAGGATCCCGGCCAGGGCTGGGCGTAGGATGAAATAAAAACAGACGGTCCACAGCCAAGCGCAGCGCGGAGTGTACGGCGAGAGGATGATGGGAGCGATGAAGCCGACGCGCTTGAAGGAGCCGCCTGTGAGCGGCAAGCCCCCACTCGCAATGCCACCCGGGCAGAAGAGGTGGATTCTGCTGGGTCGACTTCCGAGGCAGCTGCCATTTCCATCGAAACAACCAACCAGGATAGGCGAGGCTTCGCACGGCGTTTGTACATGCTCTGCAAGTGCACGGTGAAGGCGATTTTTCCTGGTCGACACTTGACAGCGGCGGACATCAAAGGTGCTCAGTGGGCGAAGTCAAAGGGGACCTGCCGGCAGGTTATCGACTTTGTAGCAGGGCACGGCTTGTGGGCTACGACTTCACAAGTGCAGCATCGAGAGGACTATCATGCGAAGGTCGTTGAGGACAAGGACATTCTCCCCAAGGGGGCCCAATGCGCGGCGATTGCAAACGACAACTGCGATAACGACCCACGGGTTGGTGAGCGCCAGGGGAAAGGACCGCATATTTCGTTCATAGCCGCAACAGCTGTGACGGTGGGGGACGATGTGGTTAGGATGCAAGACGCCGCTTCGCTCAGGAGACGCAGATCTCTTACGGTGGATCAGATTACAAAGGGGCTGGACCAAGAGGAGGGAGACCGGCGGTTCAAGGATTTCGAGCGGACACTTCGCCGCGCCGCCGTCGACAGTGTGTTGAGCAGCTCAAGTGAGGATAGCCCTTGGACATGCGTCGAATCTGAAATCCGCAAGGTAAGCATATTATTTCGACTTGAGAGTCATCTTAAAGAGTATGTTCAAACTTGCCACAAGACGCGATAATCTCCAACATATACAGCACAACATTTCCCCGTCCCTCGCGTAAAAGAGTATACGACGTTTCTATTTAGTTTTTTTTTTCCAAGTCGTGGCAACCCATTCCGATGCTGGAACGGCNAATCCGCAAGGTAAGCATATTATTTCGACTTGAGAGTCATCTTAAAGAGTATGTTCAAACTTGCCACAAGACGCGATAATCTCCAACATATACAGCACAACATTTCCCCGTCCCTCGCGTAAAAGAGTATACGACGTTTCTATTTAGTTTTTTTTTTCCAAGTCGTGGCAACCCATTCCGATGCTGGAACGGCATGCTATCCAGATTGATTTTGAAGGGTAAAGGTTTAACGGAGGGCAAACACCCGTCGAACGCACACGGTGTCCCCTTAAATATCCCGGGCCATCCTTTGACTGAGGGGGCTCGGTTGTTGGAACGATGTGCACACGAGCGAAGCATGGTTCTGACCGAGTTTCATCAGGTGTGTTTGGCCATCCTATCGCTGTTCATCTTTGTTCTTGTGTAGACATGTGCAAGCGTTGATGTCGCCTATATTTTGTTCGTCGCCTAGTGATCATGTTGGTGTATCGCGCCGGTGCCATACCGAGCCCACATAATGCGGTCTACGTATCGTGTTTCAGGTAACAAACTTTCGCGAGATGATTTCGTCCAATGGCGGCTCCCCCGTTCGGCGTTGGTCAGGACTTACTGGCTTCGACCCCAGCTTGGGTTTCGAGCATGTTTCCGGGCGAAGCGGATATCAGCTGCGGCAACAATGGCGTTGGCGCAGGGTTTAGGCAGTGGCACGGCGGGGTTTCGGGAGTATAGAGTATGTCTCCCTGCGCTTATTGTTCCCCGCGTCCGGGAATGTAAGGATTCAAGTGCTTGTATTTTCTCAAGGTTACATGTGCTGTAGATATATAGTGTCGGATTGCTTTACTCGTCAAGTTTAAAGTTGTTGCGTTGGGCCTACGGTATCATCATGGTGTGCACAAAGNGCTGCGGCAACAATGGCGTTGGCGCAGGGTTTAGGCAGTGGCACGGCGGGGTTTCGGGAGTATAGAGTATGTCTCCCTGCGCTTATTGTTCCCCGCGTCCGGGAATGTAAGGATTCAAGTGCTTGTATTTTCTCAAGGTTACATGTGCTGTAGATATATAGTGTCGGATTGCTTTACTCGTCAAGTTTAAAGTTGTTGCGTTGGGCCTACGGTATCATCATGGTGTGCACAAAGATACACACACGGCAAACGACGTTGTTTTTGGAGCTTCACCCGCATTTTTTTTTAGTGTATATTCTCTGCGTTAGTAGGGTTAGTAGGCCCACCTGACGAATTATCTCACGTTCATTCAAGTTGTTAGCAAATTTCTTGCTCGTGCGGGCGGGGGGGGAGGGGGGAGTCTGAATGGAAACACGCGAACTCACGTAGCGGTACTTCGAATATGTTGTGTTTCGATCTGTTTCGTTCTTTACTTGTATGACGCACGACGACACAACTCCATCAACCAGTCGGATTTCACCGGAGTACAAAAGGGATACATGCCCGTGCGGGCCCCAACGGGGCATCCTGCAGGCCGCAGCTGCTGCTGCGTGCGTGTGCGCCGTATTTTTCTTACGTGACTCTGTCGTTCGATGTGTGTGTATGGCGGCACAACACTTCAGGACGCAGGAGATATCGTAACCGTTTTCAGTTCAAATATGGACGCACGCCATTTGCAATTACTTCACCTATACTGCGTGTTGCACCAAAGTTCAAATTGCAGTAGAACCGCAAGCCTTACAGCAAGCCCATCCTGTGTCTCATACCACGAGTAGCGCGTCCAAAGATAAGCACGCTTGATCCGCGCAATACCTCTTTTTCCAAGCGATAAGTACCTCTCTCGAGACTCGTCTCGGAAGCACTTCTGAACACAATATTCGATATGTGTACTCCTCGTGTCATTGTTCGTAATTGTGTAAAGTTTCGTGTCGATCGGTTAGGTGTAGGGCGCGTTCTCGTGTTAAGCTTGCCGTGCGTGCACACCACAGGAGGTTCGGCCGCAGCAGGGGCATGGATCACATTTTTTCGGCAAAGTCTCGGAGCCTGCGCCGAGCAGTTCTCGCGCTATAGTCAACGTAATTCCGCGAAACCAGCTTTCCTGAATAGCTACTGGCCTATTTTACGCTGTACGCCGACAAAGGTGGCGGCAGTGCGAACGTCTGATCGCCGGTGGGCTAGCCAACTGCCACTTTTTGTGTTGAGCCGCTTATGTATTTTTTAGGAGTTTTTTCCGCGCGCGAAGCGCGCGTGCGAAAAAAAAAANAAAGTCTCGGAGCCTGCGCCGAGCAGTTCTCGCGCTATAGTCAACGTAATTCCGCGAAACCAGCTTTCCTGAATAGCTACTGGCCTATTTTACGCTGTACGCCGACAAAGGTGGCGGCAGTGCGAACGTCTGATCGCCGGTGGGCTAGCCAACTGCCACTTTTTGTGTTGAGCCGCTTATGTATTTTTTAGGAGTTTTTTCCGCGCGCGAAGCGCGCGTGCGAAAAAAAAAACAGAGCGATAGCGGAGTTTTTTTTCGCAAAAAAACTGTTTTATTAGATGGGTCCTTTTTGTTTTAGATGGGTCCTTTTTGTTTCCCCGCCTGGGTTCTGCGCACGTTGAATAACACCGCCTGTCAGCCCGACCCCTGAATTAATTACTGTTCTCAAATTGATGTCCGTGTGTGTGTGTGTTCGCACCACCTTTGCACCGATAAACAAGCCGTTTGAGGATCGTTTTCGGTGCGGAAAAGTGCACAAGCTGTAGCGTAACAAGGCCATCATTCTGCACCCAAGCGTTTCTCATTTCGTGCCCGCGTCGTTGCGTTCGGTGCCGATATGTACTCTATTCACAATCCGTTTCATCGGTAACTGCGCCAATTAGTGACGTTCTGCAAAAAAAACGAGTGCCCAAGCCTACTCCTAATAGGTGAACACTTNTTTTATCGCTTGAAGGGTACAGCAATCCCTTCCCTCGCGACTTATTATGAAGTCGATCAANCGTTGCGGCGTCCTTCAACTCTGTAATACCCGCCTCTCCTCGAATCAGTCCATCTGTATTTTTTTTTTCTCCTATCATTGGACTGACTCTGTCGTCGCCTGCCCCTCTGGCCCCTATCCTCCACTTCTACCAGCTAGACGACCCAACCGGGGTCACATACGAGGGGGGGGTTGGACCCCCTCCTGTGGTTCCTGCCTGAGATATTTTTATCGCTTGAAGGGTACAGCAATCCCTTCCCTCGCGACTTATTATGAAGTCGATCAAGTTTACTAACAACGAGCTTTGCAGCGCGTCGCTTCCACCAGACGTGTACAACCGTTCAGCGTATGTAGGCAGTGGTACACTTTTCAGTGTATTTTTTCGTCGTACAACTACAACCATCCAGGGTCACACAGGAGGGGGGTAAACACCAGGGCTTTTTTCTTCTTTTTTATTTCTTTTCATGCTCCACCTTCCTCCTGCAGTGCGTGCTGATTTTTATTTTTATCGCGAGAAGGGTCCAGCCGTCCCTTTCCCTCGTCAACGGTGCTAACGTCGAAGTTTGGTACTCACGAGAGCTTTTTTTCAGCTATATTTCGCTTTCACCCGCAAATTTCGTAAATTTTTCACCCCATGGGGATTTGAACTCACGACCTCTGCGACTAGCGGATAAGGAGGATACCACTAGACCACCGGGGCGACCGGTCCTCTGCCGGGACTCGAACCCATGACCTGGCCCTTAGCAGACTTCGAGGCTACCCTCTAGACCACCGGGGCGACCAGTACTAAGGTGGGCTAGTCTTTCGACCGAGGACACCGTCAGCTGTCGTAGTCTGTAGAAAATCACAACACTCTCACAGAGCTCACTCAAAGGTGCACTGCTGTGATCGGCGCAGTAGTATCCATGAAAAAACACCCGTCCTCCCTACGAGACTAAATCACCACATGCAGCATGCTGCATTCATGGTGCATGTGTTCACCTGCACCACCGAGGTTGCGAGGTTCACTGCGAGGTTAGTCACGGGGTCACACGAATACGAAAAGCGGGGGGTATCTTTTTTTGTTTTGTCCGGCATGTGCGACCCCAAGACGCAGGGCGCTGGGGGCTGCACGCACGTGTGCACGTGTGTCTGCAGTCTGCAACAGCGCCAATACTACCTCTGGCAACATGGTTGGCGCAAGGCATGGAGCCTTCTTGGCATTGGCGTTGGCGGGGAAAACGATATCAGCATTCGTGCCTCCTTCTGCAACGTCGGTGAGTTCGAGTTCGACTGAGCAATCGAAAGGGAGTCAGACAAACGCCAGAAAACATGAGGTGTGTCATATGTGTGTGTGTCATGTTCAACAGGTGGATTTTGGCAAGGTGGAGGGGATTCACTCGTCACACGCCCGTCGCACGCTGCATGGTCATTGCCATGATTCCCTCCGTGGTTGCCTCCAGTTCACAGGAGTCAGCTTGACGGGTTCCGCACGGCAGAACACCATCAGGAGGAATGGCGTTTCGTCCATGATCTTCGATTACCCGGCGCCTGGAGAAAGGAAAGACTATCCCCGACCTCCTTTGGAGGAGACCTCGGAGAACCAGCGGGAATCTGCAGCCTTCTCGCAAGCATTCCTCGATATGCCTAGGCCGGAGCGACCGTTGAAAGTTGCCGTAATTGGAGCAGGGCTAGCAGGGCTATCATGCGCCAAGTATTTGTCTGATGCAGGGCACAAACCGATCGTCCTTGAGGTGGGTCCAGTGCAGCACCTCAGTGCAGCACCTCCTGTTTTCCAAAACACGAAACACTCAGACTCAAAGAGCACGATGCGCATGTTGACTGTTGACACATGTTTCGTCGAATGTTGGGCATCACACACTATGCTGCAAATCTCACAAGCATTCGGTGTGCCTTGCGTCCCCGTGCCCGTGTCTGCAAGTTTGATGTTACAAGTCGGGGGTCCCGGTAGAAAAGCAAGCACCAGGTGTACTGAATACTCCCGAGGGTAGTGCACCGAGATTTTGAGTCGACCTCGTCTTTGACCGAACTACATGTGGTATTGAGGAATTCACGCGATCGATGTACAACAAAAGTCGGGGTCCCTCAGTAGTAGTGTGGTGTACAGAGAATTTTGAGTTATCGGACCAATAACCAGAAAAGGGTTTACCCGGGTAACTTCCATCACCACTTTAGGGTGCACTTCGAAATCAACACGCTTGCACCCCCAGGCTGTCAGCTGATTGGCCGAAAAACCATCGCACCAATTTCAACCTCCGTCGGGTACAACTTCCGCTGGCATTGGGACCCTCTGGTGTGACCGATAATGGTTACTGATGTACCCGGAAGAGGTCGATTTTGTACCCAGAAATGGTCATATAATCGCGGCGCCCGACGCGCTTTCATAAAACCCGCAGAAAGCACCGTTTACCGCACATGCCTTGTACCGCACATACATACCCACAACCAAACCACCAACAACGCTCGCTCGTTGATGGGCACCGCCTCCATAGGATACCGGTCCCTCTTGACAGAGGGTCGGACTCGCTTGACACTCGAGTTCGTTCGGTGTGGTACTGATCAGTAAAAGCACAGAGAGAGAGAAAAACGGGCACGACCTGCCTCGGGTATCATGCTTCCGAGGCACAGGACACAGACAGGGGTTTATTGGTTTCGCCGCGATCTACGGCGGATGCTGTCGGAGATTGGTGTTGTGTGGTTTTCCAAGTGTACCCTGGAATGGTGATAATCCACCCGGGTATACCCGTTTCTGGTTGCTTCTCTAATCTGGCTTTGACCGCGCTACATGTGGTGTCGCGGAATCCCCCACTTCTGCGAATTGGACATTACGGACGGCGTTGGTTCTATTGGTCGATTCCTTTCCAGGGCCCTCTCGCCTTTCTGCATTCCGAGATCGCCGCACAGCCGCGTCTCGCCGAATTTCCGCCCCCCACGCCGTGCGTAATCCGTGGGCTATAGGGTCGGCGTTAGGGTTGGGTTGGGTTGGGTTGGGTCGCCCACGGTGTGTGACACATCCCATGTGAGGAGCCTAGGTTCCACGTTCGGTTAGACCGAAAGATTCCCTATCAACATGTAAACAAGAAATCAAGAGATTTTGACCGCATGACATCGGGGTGCCCACATTGTCCACGGGGGCTGCGTGTCAAGGGAAACCTCAATGCAAAATGACTCTTGCGGCATATATTTCGGCTTGTGACGTCTTGTCTTCTGTCCTCGCCATCCCCACATTCCTTGCGGCTGCTTTATATGCAGGCAAGGGATGTTTTGGGAGGAAAAGTGGCCGCATGGCAAGACAAAGATGGCGACTGGGTCGAGACTGGGCTGCACATCTTTTTCGGTGCCTACCCAAATGTGAACCAGATGTTCACGGAGCTAGGTATTCGGGACCGCTTGCAGTGGAAGTCGCACAGCATGATCTTTGCTATGCCGGGACAACAGACGGCGGACGGATTCCAGCGATTTTCCCGCTTCGAGTTTCCCGCCTTGCTGCCCGCTCCGCTCAACGGCCTAGTGGCTATTCTCCTCAACAACGAGATGCTCACATTGTAAGTAAAGTTCTCTGCCTGATGCACAGGTTAAGTGTTCCGATAGTCGTGAGTGAGCGCGGGAGATTTGGAATGCGAGTTTTGAGATCCACGTACACAGCATACAACGTCTGATCGCGACAAGAGTATTAACGCCCTGCCCTGTACCTTACGGATCATTTGGGCCCATCCCGGACGCCCTTCCCAAACCCCATAATCTTGACTTTGCTCGCTTGGTCATCAGCCCGGAGAAGATTCAGTTTGGGATCGGGCTCCTGCCGGCGATTCTCTTCGGCCAGAAGTACGTCGAGGAGTGTGATTCGCTAACAGTATCGCAGTGGATGAAAAAGCAAGGGGTTCCAGACCGTGTGAACGACGAGGTCTTCATTGCCATGGCCAAGGCTCTCAACTTCATTGACCCCGAGAATCTGTCAATGACAGTTGTGTTGACGGCTCTCAACCGTTTCCTCCAGGTACTAATCGTGTACGCCCGCTGCCAACTGTTCTTACGATGGACGCTGTAATTGGTCTGCTTGCACAGTGTGCACTGCACTCACCCACAAGTGTGGTCCACCCTGTAGATAGCAAACGAGACCCTAGTTGGAGACCTTGAACTCAACGATATATTCCCTGACTATGTGCGATTCCAACGAGTGAGATATCCCCGAAACACCTGTGGCTGGCATTCTGAGCAGGAGACGCACGGATCCAAGATGGCGTTTTTGGATGGGCCGCCGCCAACGCGTTTGTGCCAGCCGATGGCGGACCACATGCTTGCCCGTGGCGGAGAATTGAGGATGGAGCAGCGAATCTCTGAGATTTTGCTGAATGACGACAAGACGGTGCGGTCCCCATCACGACATTCCTTGCTTCAAATCTTAGCGCTGGTGCTGGTGCTTGCAATGATATGTACAAAGTGTGCCAGGTAGCAGTGAAGTTCAGCTCTCTGTTTGATACGGAATATGGTAGGCATCAACAGTTTGTTCATGTGAAGACGATGTGCCGGTCGCTTGGCACCGCTACCAACTAGGTGCGGTGCTTGATATTCGCTGGCTGTTCCGGCCCTCGGTCAGCTTCAAGATTCAAACTTCCGCGATCGAGACAATGCCCATTTCGCCTGTGCGCCCACTCCCAGGTTAAGGGCTTGAAAATGCAAGACGGGTCGACGGTAGTGGCGGATGCGTACGTCTCGACCATGCCGGTTGACATCCTCAAGCTTGCGCTTCCCGAAGCATGGAGGCCCATGCCCTACTTTGAGAAATTAAACGGTCTGAACGGAGTACCTGTGATCAACATTCACATGTGGTTTGACAGGAAGCTGACGACGGTGGACCATCTCCTTTTCTCGCGGTGAGCTTTTGGCGGAGAACAAGCAATCCCAGTCACAAAGCTCTGAGCATTGCTGGGCACATTAGCAAGCTCAATTCCCTCGACCCCTTTGCCACAAGAGCGTACGCAGATGCACAGATACAGGTCGTGTGCCCCTGTAAAGTTTGCCATTTTCAATGTGGTGTGCCGAGATAACCCTTGGAATTATTCATAGGCTCGCTGTGAAACGACGCCATCGAAGTCTGCTGCATCGACACGAACATTTTTCACGAGTAGCGGTGCTATTTACATGTATGTACACGAGTCGTTGGACTGCGGTTCCGCATTCAATAGGGGCGGACCTTTGCATATGTACCTCCACTTGGTGTGGTCATCTTTGCAATGGTGCTGGGCAGGCCAGGGTTTGAAGACTCTGAACATGGCACGGAGCCCAGGTGTAACAGGAGCACGTTACTGGTGGTCGTGCTCCGGGTGCATCTCTTTGTAAAAGTGATGCCACAAGATATGCAATTTTACTTTGAACAAATGCTTGCCTGAAAATACTGAGTGGTCGCAAGGGCTCTACCAAGATTTCTCCCTCGCATTGAGTATCGCAGGACCATGATCAGCACAGCTTTCAGCCAGGGCTGCGGAGGGTAATTGAGGGAACCGTCTACACGTTGCCACCGTCCGGCATGTTTGCAGGTCTCCGCTGTTGTCGGTGTACGCCGACATGTCGCTCACATGCAAGGGCTACCGTGACGACGACAAGTCGATGCTTGAACTCGTGTTTGCCCCCGCGAAAGACTGGATTGGCAAGTCAGATGAAGATATCATTGAGGCAACCATGGGAGAGCTGTACAGGCTCTTCCCTAACGAGGTGCGTGATAGTTTCTTCGTGTCCTGATTTACCGGCTTAAAAAACATGGTGTCGCACGTGCGGCCGTTGAATCACTTGATGCTCCAGACGTGTGCTTAGTCAACACGGGGCATGATGATGCCTGGGGTTTAACCTCGAGCATTGCTAGGCTCACTGTTCGTGTTACCGGACTCTGGAACAGTACGTGTGTGTCACGATGTTCCGGTCCACCATGGATAACAGCACAAGTTTGATGTTCCCCTTGAGCGTTGTGCCGCGTGCTACCTAGTTGAGAACTCAGCGTGTAAGTTCGGGGGGAAGCGTTCGGCGTTGACACAATGATCTACCACACCCAACCAACTCCCTTACGCTTCGCCTACGGTGCAGCTCAACAAGGATGGCTCAGGGGCGAAGCTGCTCAAGTCAGCCGTCGTGAAGACCCCACTTTCAGTGTACGAGGCGACAGCAGGACGCGAGTTGTATCGCCCTGTCCAGACAACACCGATTTCCAACTTCTTCCTGGCTGGGTGCTTCACCAAACAAAAATACTTGGCGAGTATGGAGGGCGCTACTTTCTCCGGGAAGCTGGCGGCACGGGCTGTTAGCGATGCTGCCATTGCGGGCACGGTGAGCTCATACCTGACATCCAAAACTGCATCGCGCGCCAACGTTTAGCGTCAAGTACTTCATATCTTGAAGGTCTCTGACCTTGACGTTGCCTTCACCGAGATGTATTGGTTAAGTAGGTGTCGTTCTGTGGAGATTTTCCGATACCTTGCCGTGCTTGCCCCCTTTGATTGTTTTCACGTGGTCGCAGATACCCTTGCAAAAGGAGGCGTCTGCTGTTGCAGCCTAGAATCCGGGCGCAGTAGGCGATTTGTGAGCCTTCACCCTGCGCCGCGAGATGCGGGCGGTCTGCTGTCGGGCGCTGTGTCGGGCTGTAGTCAGAGTAGCAGTGCTGTGAAAAAACTGAGGGACGCATTCCGTCATGGGCAGCAAATAAGGAATTGCGAAACATGTAAACTACGTTTATTCAGCTTACCAAGGAACCTGCAAAATGCCTTGCATGTGTTACTGATCATCCAAACGCAACTAACCCTAGGGAAATAGGACTGTGATATTCCAAACATTCCTTGAGAGTGATTACATGGCGGGATTTCGTGCCGCTCATTTTCACAAGGAAAGAGACATAGGTGTGGCTTCCTTGTCGAAAGTGCGGCTTGACCACCGACGCTCCTTTTTTATTTCTATTTCTTTGTCTTCACTTCAAATCAGCGCAACCCACGCTCCTATACCCCCCTTTGAAGGGAAAGCATGCTACCGCTCTCGGTCCCCTTTCATGTGTCTTTCACGATGTTCCCCTAGTACCGCGACTAGTTGGGAATATCACGTACTCGGGTCAGCAACGGTGGAGAGATAAAAAGGGAGAGATAAAAGGTGCCCGCAGTTTGCTGATTGGCCAAATTTCTTGGATGGGAACTTCCTGATTGGCCAAAATCCCTGGTCGATATGTGACGTCATCCACGGCGGGGTCGCTTTGTTCCAGAAGAAGTCAAATATTCGAATGTATCCACACAGACGCATAGAGATGAAAGGTGCCTGCAGTTTTCTGATTGGCCAAAAATCCCTGGTCGACATGTGACGTCATCCATGGCGGGGTCACCTTGTATTGAGAAATTCAATATTTGAATGTACCCACACACGACCGCTATAGAACAGGCAGCGCCACACAAGCGATCCTTGCTTACACAGGGCGAAGCGAGAACAGGCTGGCGTTGAGTAAAAAGGTGGCATGGGCAAAAATATAGGCCGTGACCGGTGGATACCACGTGTCCAGAAGGTGGCAACCAGCCACACTCCCAACATTTCTGTGACACCTCGTGTTCTTGTAGCGTGGTACACAGGTTTCGGAAGACAATCGTCCGGTTCACGTGGAGAGCGGTCAATAAAGAATATTTGTAGGGGTTTCCTCCAAGAACCACCGTCAGCAGTGAGAACGTTACAGTGACTGGCGAGCTCCACGCACATACAAATAATTCAAATAGGAAGGCTCCGGGGATATGTGCTTGAGCAAATGCGAGGGACGTCGCGTGCAGGTGTCGTCGTTCCGGTCTAAGTCTTTCAACTTCGTCAAAATACGCAGCCGCCGTTTGACCATGGGTGTACTTCTGCAAGCAGGAACACCTAGGGCTGAGAACAAATCACTCAAACTGCAACCTCCCGGTGCACAGGCAATGGTTGAGGTATCATGCGCCTCTGGCGGCACCAGCTTCATGCGCAGGGCCAAGAACCAAAGGTCGGTCGACTGTCCAGGCTGTTCTATTTGACCAATCAGCTAAATGCGTGCCACAAATCCTTTTGTCTCTGTACGTTGACAACTTCTGTGAAACCTTCGAGCCTACTAGGAGCAAAATGGTCCCATACGTGCGCAAGGCGCGGGCGTCGGGTTCCGCCGTCCAAGGGGTGTGGAGAAATAGAGACAAAACACCAGGAGGGACTCGATTTCGCAAGCTCAGGAAAGTATACCAAAATTCAAGCACGCACAGAACCATCCGCATTTCTTCCAGCCGACACAAACCTAATGAGCACAACCTGAAAAATGCAGGTTTTGATGTTGACCTGAACCTGGCGATCGTTTTTGTCAACACAAACGAGAGCAGCGACTTGCTGCATAGGTCGTGCTCAGCACGGTAGCTCATACGTGACTTACAAGACCCCGACGAGCCGAGCACCACACGTACGCACAAGTTCTGCGAAAGCGCTCCCTACTATATATTGCACTGCCACGGAACAGCCGTAGCGGAGAATACATTAAACGGAGATACTCAAAACGTGGCATTCACCTTGCCCATAGATCTCCGAAGACAACGTATTCAACTCTCCCTGAATGTAGAGTGAAAATATCTGTACCCGCTCGCCTGCTGTCATTGATCTAAAAACCTTGCCTCTTGGCATGGTCTCTGTTGCCTGCTTGGGTTACGTGCGCAGCAGCTACCAGTGTATCCATTCGCTCGGAACATATCTCTTGGTGTTGCGCACGGTGTGGGCACGCGTTCCAATGCCTCCAAAAGGTGTTCGAGCCCCATTCCCAGCGAAAAAAAACAGACAAAAAAAAAAAAAAGCAATACCCGCGCCCCTTAGGAAACGGTACCAAAGGTCGTGTTTGTATCCCATCATGAAAGGCAAGTCAATTCTCCTCCGCGCGAAAAATGTAAAACCGGCTTGCGTGGAAAGCATTGCATTACTATCGCTCGTTCCGTGCTGAGGGTCCTGCACTGGCACACAGCTCGATGTTGTTGCAGAACTTGTGATTCAACTTCGGTTGACCGCACTTGGTGCATAAGCTGTAATGTGTAACCCGCTTTGGGGTGCGGTCAGCTGTCCTTGTGCGCTTCTTGCCCAACGGAACCTGCCAGAGAAAACACCACCGGGGAAGTTACTGTTCATTTCGCACCGTGTGTGGATATAGTGTGTATCGCAGTGTGCGCGAGAACATCGTACAATCAAATGCATTCGGAATTCAGACGCGTGAATTTCGGGAGTGTCACCAATCTCCATTTCGCTGGCTCTATTTCCTTACTAAATCCAACATACAAAGAGAGCAACCTTCACTACCGCTATCAGTAGAGGACACCATGAAAAGGCGGTGTGTGCGGCAAGTTCAGGTTTGCTGCTATTAATAGAGCTGACATGTCGAGGGTAGTATGTTACGCGACAACGAGCGCAAACGAAACAAGAAGCCCGGCAACAACTCGGACACGGCAAATCACTGGGGTGGGAGGAGTACAGCAGGCTGACGAGACGGCGAGGGAAGAAAGGAAACGCGAAGAGACAGACCGAGTGGCGCGAAATACTGTGCCGGATTGAACCCCTTGCTCGACTTGTCCCCCCCCCGGCACTGCACCATTGTGTCAACCCCCCACGAACGATGACGTGCATTTGCTGGATTGGGTGACCCACTTTGGGGTGTTCTGTTTGTTGTTTGTCGCTATGGCGTGTGCCTTTCTGTCTGTGTCTTTCTCATTGTCTTTCCCTTCTCTCCATTTGCTCTCTTCTCCTTTTTCCTTTTTTCTTTTCCAGTCAAGGGTTAACTCGCATAGCGTGTAGAAGAGAGCCGAGTGGCCTAGACTATCTGTCGTTGCTTTCTATTGACTTGCGGACCCTTCGAGTCCATTATTATTTCCGTATACTTTCTTGGGTAAGCCAATGACCACGGGAACCGGCCCCATCAAGTGTAAGACTAGTACGGACAGAAGGTACTGAGCAGAGAAAACGGAACGGTTTTTAATGTCAAGACAACAAGTATGCATAGTAGCGGCCTACAATCTCCGCAAATTAAAACAAATCTAAACGAAACCCAATGCTTCTGCTCGCCGCCATCGACCGTGAACCCTTGAACGGCGGGTCGTCAGCGATAGCTAATGGCATCAGTGACTACGCAGTGGACCCGCCGATCAGGAGGTTGGGGGTCAGTAGCGGCCTACAATCTCGGCAACTTGGACCAAATTAGAACGACACCCAGTTTTTTTGTACCGCTTGTGCTCGCCGCCAGGGACCGTGAAAGCCTGAACGGCGGGTCGTCAGCAGTAGCTAATGGCATAATTACATTCTCATAAGACCCGCCGATCAGGAGATTGGGGTCGTCGCAACGAGCACAAGCAGTAGGGTTTCATTTGCGGAGATTGTACATGTAGGCCGCTACGACCCTCAGTATCAGTACCCAAGAAGGAAATTGGAGCGCGCCAACAACCCCCCTCCGCTGCTCGCTGCTTTAGAGTGTCGTCTGGTGACATCAGGGGTCAGGTGAAGTTGGAATGCAATATTGTACCGACCTTGTTAGTGAGCGTGCCGTTCTGGGCTCTCTAGACTTGAATTTAGAGCAGCGATTAGTAGTATGTTGATTTCAAAGGAGGCGTGTGGAGGTAGACTGCATGGTATGCATATCATATGTATATTAAGAGTAGCCTCTACTGCGGCCTTGTGCGAGAATCAACGGTTTCTGTGATTCCCGATGCAACTGGTGTTTGTGGGTCTCATGTGCATTTCTGGTGCTCTCGGTGTTTTCAAAATGAGCCAACATGCCTTGGTACACATCATATGCATATGGATATCAAATGTACCAGGAGCATTATTAGGTCATCAAGGCCGTACAGCAGTGGATCCTCCACTGAAGTGCAACGCTCACGACTCACCCTCTTTTTGGGAACAGCAAACCAAACTGGCCCAAAGAGATTCTCGGTTGCGTGGCCATTAGACGTCACCGAACCAATATCAGCCACCCCCACGCCTCCCAGATTCACAAGCTGGCTTCCGGCAGGCGCGTGCGTCCATGGGCGGATAACGTGCGCGAGCTCCGACAGGAACGTCCTTGCTGCCTGAAGAACCATCGCTGAAAGTCTTATGAGCTTCCCTCCGGCCACAGGACAAGCAAGGCGGTTGGAACGAAGCAGGCAGCCGTGGCAAGTGCACAGCAGCAGTTGCGGTTTCCAGAAGTCAGGCTAGCTGCACTGCGGTGTGCAGCACCCACCGCACACACGGGCCCAGGAGGGCACGTGGATTGCAATCCCCCGCACCTATGCCACCCCCCTCCCCCCCCCCCCCNATGCTCTCTGGTGAAGTTCGTAGGCAGCGGGGGGGTGTGGGGGAGGCGATTTTGAGGCAGTTCGGGCTTGCCTTCGTCACCATGTAGGGGTATCGTCCCTTCTCCCGCAATGTGCGGGCGCTCTCGCGCACCTAAAACAGCGTAGTATGTATAGTCTACTACATATGTATTCGTATATATATTATGTAGTCATACTACTGCTGTGATGATGCGGAAGCTCGACAGGCAGCAAGTAAGAAGTGTTGAGTGCATAGAGGTAGATAGTACGTACAGCAGCAAAGGCTTCAACAAGATCAGAAGTAAACAACCGGGGCTTCCACGTGCTGTTCGTACGTCGTTGGCTGTTGGAAGAGAGGCACGTCATAATATATGTACAAGAAGGAACTTACCCCATTTCTTTACTACCATTATATACTATACGGAGTATGATGTATAATAGAAGGACAAGAAACATCGTAGTCTCAGATTACAGTTATTATTATTTAGTACCAGTACTCGATTAGACAGCAATCTAGACTACTAATTGATTGGTCTACCAATATTTATTGGCTAAAAGTCAAAGACAAATGAAAGTGTTTTTTCCCCTGAAAAATCAGGCGTCACCCGATACNCCCCCCCCCCCCCCCCCCCCTCCCCCAGGATTTCGCCTTAATCGTGATTTATTAGCATAGGTGTATGGGATTGCAATCCCCGTGCCCTCCTGACGGGCCAGTAAGGGGGCTCCGGGAAATAAATGCATTTGCGTACCGACCAAATAATTGATACCGCGTACACAGACTACCCGTCTACCCGTCGCCCCGGTGGTCTAGTGGCAGTATCCTAGTGGTATCCTCGTAATCCGCTAGTCCCAGAGGTCGTGAGTTCGAATACCCATGGGGTGAAAAATTTACGGAATTTGCGGGTGAAAACGAAATATAGCTAAATTTAAGCTCTCGTGAGTACCAAAGTTCGACGTTAGCACCGTTGACGAGGGAAAGGGACAGCTAGACCCTTCTCGCGATAAAAATAAAATTCAGCACGCACCGCAGGAGGAAGGTGGGGCATGAAAAGAAATAAAGAAAAAAGCCCCAGTGTTTACCTCCTCCTGTGTGACCCTGGATGGTTGTAGTTGTACGAAAAAATACACTGAACAGACAGTGTAGTACTCTACTACGCTGAAAAGTGTAGTACACTTCTCACCACGAAAATGGGGGGACTTTCGCCATAATAAATAGGACGAAAACACACACAACACACACACAGCAGCAGCACAGCAGCACACCATTGGGGATATGCACTGGCTCTATGCACATGTACATGTGTCGTGCTGCTCACGATCACACGATCACGGCGGGCCAGCCTATATCATTAGCATTTAGCGCGGCCAATAATTATGATTGCTCTGGCATCTGGCACAAAGGGGTGTACGTGACAACAACATGCTTCATACCATGTCGTTTTACCACATCCATCCATCCTTCGGGGGGTTGTCTTCCCGTTGATTGAGGGCGTCTTGATAAAATGTTGTTTCTCCTCCACTTTAGTCGGTTTTGCTGCTCACATCGGTCACCACGTAGGAGGAATGCCACACAACATCGGAGTTTGTATTTTGTTCCTCTCCACCGTAGTAATGCTTGCCCTAATTTTCACGAGAATGCTTCTGCCGTTCCCTTGTCCAAAGATTGTGGTCGAATTTGTTGCAAATAGTTTACACGAGCTGGCAACAGACTTGTATCACCGCCGTCGATGATGCCGATGTGTAATCGTGCTGGTGGGGCTCAGTAGTGGATCGGGCAAATCCATCTTCCTCAAGTGATGGCGGCTCAAACCTGGCTCAGCATTTTTTCTTCCGTGGATCATCGCCACGAACTTCCGCAAATGGTTTATTCCGTTCTTCTGTGGAGAAAAGCATCAGCAACGCTGGAGCTGGGGAGCACGTGGCTGACGAATGGCATGGACAGGACTACCTCTGTTTTCTGCAGGTCATTTTGTTAACTTGTGATGCAGGCGGTGTGACGCAACCAAGCACGCCGGACAGACTCCTGCAAATCACCCGCTGAGTAGCCACGCACCAGCAAACATCCTGGGAGACAAAGACTCTTGTCGTTGACATAAGTGCTGACTAGGCGCAATAACCGCTTGTTCAATTTGCGCCGCTCAGACACGGCGAACAGGCAAACATTCTTGCAATTCCGATAACAGCTTGTTTGTCTCCGTCTCCGATGTTATTGCAACTTTCTTCTTTTTCATCGAATTCTATTTTGCCGAGCAGCAGGAGCGTTGTACTGGTTGTTGTAGGCCCTGGTTCGTTCGTCCGGAAGGGAATGGCCAGCCATCTCCCGTTCAGCTAAGAGTCGAATCTGTCGCTCTCGTTCACCACCTTCACGCGCCAATCGTCGGCTACGCAGATCCTTCTGCGCGGCAGCACGAGATATCGAACGGAATCGACAACAGGTCCGATGAGAGCAATTTTCGTGAGAATGATTCATGCCAAGAAGATGGGCAAGGCGGGGCGGACTGTAAAAAGACACCTCAGAGGTGACCACGCTGTCTTCGCTAGAAATCACAGCAATTCGATTGATTCTCACCAATTTTTGTTCACGTTGAGCATCCGTCGCTTCATCCGCTCGGCCTCCAGATAACCCGGCAGCACTGTCGCCGTGTCTCCTGGCCAATCTATCCCGATCGCTGCGTGTTTGCGTCTCTTTGGAATGACTTTTCTCTTTAGCGCTTTTCTTCTTGTCCTTCTTGCCCTTCTTGTCCTTCTTGACTTTCATGGCCTTCTTGACTTTCTTGGCCTTCCCGGCGTGTTCCCCTCTGTCGCTGTGTAAAGTGGCTTCATCCACACACAATCCGGCAGCGCCAGGCGGGTTTGCCGTGGCCGCTTCCGGCTGGTAATACGTTCCCCTTCTTTCAAAAGGCAGACTCCCTCGCGTCGTTTGCGCCCCAGATCGGAACAAGGAGCCCATGGGATCTGCCCGGCCCTTTCGCCTCTGATCTCTCTTGATGGCCTCTTCCGCCTCTTGTCCCGTCACCTCTCTTCCCAGCCGAACTGTGCGTGCCGCTACCTTCGACACGCAAGCGGTCGACTGTGGTTGTAGGTTGGTGTACCAAGGTTGGGAATCCTTGTCTTTCAGCTCAGCCGATCCGTCACCAAGAGCGGTGGGAGCCAACCCCGAACGCTGTTGTTTTTGGAGTTCCTGCTCTTTTTTTTCGCGCTGATGGTCACTGTTCTGCCCAAGGATCTTTCCCGCCTCTCGTTCGGCGTCACTGAACAAGTTAACATGCTGCAGCGTAGCTCCCCAGCCTTGCCCCTTTCCTCCAAGAGCTTCCTCGTCTCTGTCTTGACCTCGACCTCGTCGCCTCCGGCTGGTCGGCGTCCCTGAGGCCGCGTTTGCCCCGCCTTCGATTGTCTCGGAAGCCGACCTATGAATGAATAAGTTTGCACACAAGGCGAGAATTTGTTAAGGGATACGTTAGTGCCTCCTGAATTTTGCAACAGCAAATGAGCGAAAATGGTCAGGTTTGGTGGCGTTCCTACTGCGATCAGAAACAGATAACACGTCTCTTCGAGACACGTGTAGGGATATTTGGCACCGCGTCTCGTACACCAAGCAAACTGCGGCAGTGGCCAGCATCACTGCCCATGGCAGTGTTACAATGCCCTTACGTTGATCAAGCGTCGTATAGGCTTGTCTTCCCATTTGGGAATACTTGTGACTGCTGTGCAGCAGCCGTCGCAGTCCAAGAGAACCCGGCAGACGGTAGCCCTGCCATAACTCCTGTTCCCATCCACATAAAAGTGTACAACTGTAAAATATTGTTGTAAATCGACGCACACGCTGATCTAAGAAGCGGTCGCAACGAGTCGTCCAATTATTGAGGTGTACAGAGGGGAACTGTTAAGGTACGGAACATGTCAACAAATATTTCGGAAGTGAAAGGTGAGTGAAGTGATTACGGCGACATCAATGTTTTCAGAGGAAGAGCACACCAGGACATTCCCACATCATCGCACCACACATCGACACCTTCCTTCCCAACCCTCTGTTTCCATCCCTCTCTTGTACGACGCCATAGCTTGCGCTCGAAGCCCACCGTTGAAGGTACCCTCAAGTTTGTCAAAACCGCTGAAGCCAAATCGAGGATCGAGACAAGGGTCGTCGAAGCTAGTGAAGAAATGAAATATCAAATATGTGACGACGAGCTCCAAAGCAACCCGCTCAAAAATGAGCCGAGCGCTAACCGTCAAGAATCTAACGACGGCTGGGTGGAAAACCCTCTAGGATTATGCACAGACAACATCCTGCCAGGAAGAACTTTTCCCCGCTGACCAACGGGGCCACCCATCTCCGTCGCCACTAGACCCTCAGCAACGATTCGAAGGGAACAACATGGACAACAGCAGTAGCACCGGCACCGGTTTTCACCCACCTCGGCGACAAAGGCCGTGAAGAGGACAGGTAACCTTCTTTTGGATGGGAAGGGGGAGGGCAAGCCTATAGCGCAAAACGCGGATTTGTTCTTCTTAATGAGATCGCCAGGACGAATTCTCTATCATTAGTCATTATTTCGGACGTCGAAGTGTTTTCATGAAAGCACCAGGTGTTCGATGACTCGATGATGCGCCTTTGGTGATGAAAATACGATTAATTTGCCATATCAAAGACCAAGATATACATCTTTCAACTTCGGAAGGCGCATAAATTTGCTCAACACGTGGTGCTTGCATGAAGTTATCATGATGCTCCTCAAATGACCCATACGTGCTTGGTGGAGGTAGGATAACAAGCTATCCCCCAAATCGACAAAGGACCGCGTACCACACTACAGATTTTATGTCCCTGTCAAAACCTTTCTCGTTGGAGTCGTCCGACGTCTGGAATTCGGAGATGCTGCTGGTGTATATCTTACCGTTCCATACTATTCCCTCCCAACTACAGCAGTTGCTGCCGTGGCACCGGCCGTGGAGATGGTTCTTCTCGTAGGGCCGGGAGGATGCTGTCGTACTATAATGGAATCTTCTTCGTGATAACTTTGGTCGCACGAGTTGTCGTAGGAACCATCAGGCCTCGCGCTCAGGTCGTTTTGAAGCGGCTTGAGCTATTACTCATCACTCATGCACGTTTACTTTGACATAGGCGGTGCTAGATGCCCCCACTGAAATTCCAGAAGTATGCACAGCAGTATTGCGACATATATGGTACACGAGAGAAATGGTGATATACACCAACTCGGCACGTACGTGTGGCATGGCGATCACAAACCGGGGAAACGCTTGTCCCCAAGTATTTGTGCAAGTGCTACAGTCTAATTCCAGCACAGGAGACCTACAGCAGTGGCGTCCTACAACGGGACGCTGAGCATCTACACACGGCTCAGTACAGGGCGCTTCTAATCGATTCGGGAAGACGTGCGGGTTTGTGGATTGTGCTCCTCCGGTACAATCCATGTGCCCTCTTACCTTTTTTTCGTCAGGGTTTCCACAATTCCCTCCTGGGTAATTTCTCTCGCCCTCTCCCGAGCCGCTGCTGCCTCCTCGGCAGCCAGCCTCTCATCTCGAAGGACTTTCTCGATATTCTCCCGTTTTCCGGGATGCCAGCTTTTCTTTGGCAAAATAATCAAACGTCCGCTCATTGTCTTGGTTGTTGTTGGTATCCAGAGGATGAGACGAGACAGGCGCCGCCTACTGGTGTACCTAACGAGACACAAATCCCGGCGGGTGTAGCGGTCAACAATGAACGCAACAAACAAATTCGAACTTACTTTGGCAGAGGAGAGAGAGAGAGACAAGAGAGAGGGACAGAGTAATAGAGAGGCACACAAAGCGAGAGAGAGACACCGACACAGACACAGACAGGGAGTCAGAATATTAATATTCAGAGCTGGCGAGACGCGCACTCGCAATTACTCGACGCGCTGTTTATAGTCTTATCGCCCGTCCGCGAAAAGTCACCCTTGGTTTGTGCTGAACACAAAAGAAATACAGGTAGCATATTGTACACAGCCTGTAGTCTCGCTGTCTCGGCAGAAGAAGTTGGTATGCGCGACTCCTCTCAGATTTTGTGCAGATTGATGTTTCTTCGTCCGTGTCAATCAATGCCCTCACCTTCAGCTCGCCTGAAAACCTGGGTTGTTGATCGAGGAATGGTGTGAGCACGGGTCTTGGGACACATGCACAAGACTGCAGACTGTAGAGATTGGATACATGTGGGACATGGGTGGAAGGCGAAGGCGGAAGGCGGCGGAAGGCGGCGGAAGTCCAAAAAGTTCGAGGTATGATACAGAAGTATCTAGAACTCTCTTTTGTTGCGATTCGGGTTGGCACCGACTCACTGACTCACCGACCCAGCCCAGCTTGTCAAAATTCAAATCTCAACCTTCAAACTGGGACCTGGGACCTGACTCGGAACTCCATGGACAGTGCACGCGAGTCGTTAGTTCAGGCCACGATCATTCCACTCATCACAAAGTATTTCCGTAGTGTACTACAAGACAGCCGTACACAGCAGCAGTTCCGGAAAACTCTGCTCAAGGAGCGCAATGTGTAGGTTGAAGTTCATGTGTAGACTAGACTACATATTATGCATAGTCTAGTCTACAGCAGCAGTGACTCATTCATCTCTCGAAACCATATTTCAAACAACACGAGCTTTGGCCTCGAATCTCCGTGGTGTTCTTGTTAGGAGGTTATATACTGCGTGCAGGTTCGCACTCTAACCGCCAATGATGTTGGGTCGAGGCCACATCGCCGTATCCTCATGTCGGCGCTACCGGCAAGCTTGTCGTACATGATGTACACAGCTCGATGTACATGATGATGCTCGGCTGTTGTTTTTGTTCAAAGTTGATTATTTTCGGCAGGCGAATGGAAGCCCCGCTCTCTTCTTCTTGGTGGTGGCCCCACCTGGACTCTCATCCACTCTATGACAAGTGAAGCCCTGCAGAATAACTCACTTCCACAGTTGATAGTGATTCTGGGTGATTCTGGTCATAATACCAGCAGGGACATGTTCGGTGTGGTGCTCATTTTTGTACATGGGAAATGGAAAATAAGTTACCTACTACCTGTCCATGACACATTTGCCACTTGATGCGACAACAGCTGGGAATAACACGGACACAGGGAGTACTCCCCCTACCCATACACAACACCGTCAAAACTGCTTAAGCTAGAGCAACCTATCATTCCTCTCTTCCCACATACTTTTCTTCGCTTTTTGGCTTTTTGGCTTTTTCTATCTTTTCTGTGCAAGATGATGATGGCCTTGTCTCTGCTTGCGTTGTGATGTACAGCAGTTGGCGCCCGCAGTTCAGAAATATGTTGTTAAGAATTCGAGGCTCACTTTTTCACGAACAATAAGAAAACAGGGTTAAGGGTACCCAGACAATGGATTTTGACGCTGGCTCTTTTCTTATACTTTATAACAGTACAAAGAAAGAAAACAACCTTCCCGCCGGAGGAACCTGGTTCGTTGTGCTAGTATCAGTAGAGGATATCATCAAGAGGCGTCGTGCGTGCTGGCACGTTCAGGTATACTACTGGGGCTGAAATATCGAAGGTCGCAGCAGCCTCTGAAAACGGTCCGAAATCTGCGCCGGAACCAAGCGGAACCCAACACTTGTCACAGCGGTGCTCACCACCACGGACCGCAAACCCCTCAACTGCGGGTTGTCAGCAGTAGCTGGTGGCATCAGCTACTGCTGTAAACCTGCAGTTCAGAAGATTGGGTTCAGTGGCGGCGAGCACAAGCAGTACAAGACACTGGGTGTCGATCTAACTTGCGGAGATTTGCGGAGATTGTGGGCCACTACAACGACACTCGATACCACCACCACAGAAGAAGTTTTGAGCGCGCCAACACACCCCCCCGCTGCTATAGGGTGTCCTCTAGTGATATTGGTACAATGGACCAGGTTCCTAGCAACACCGGCCTTATTTGAGCGCCTTCCGTTTGGGCTCTTTTGACTTGAATTTAGACCAGTGTGGATTTTTATCTTGGTTTCAAAGGGTGCGTGTAGAGGTAGACGCGCGAAAAAAAGCACGTTTTTTTGAGCGGTCTCTACTGCTGCCCTGTGCCAGAATTTTGGACTTGTTTTTTTTGCGATGCCTTCCGACTGGTCTTATGTGTCTCTAGTGCATTTTCTGGCGCTCTTGCGTTTGTTTTCGAAATTAGG
>CACKRE030005015.1:244250-287918 GCA_902602495.3 Ectocarpus sp. CCAP 1310/34 | reverse complement strand
CCTCACTCATGAGGGGGGTACAGGACCTTGTAGCGATAGCGAGACGTTGCCGCTGGATACATTTCGCTTCTAGGGAGTGGCCTTACGTGCAGCAGTCGGTAGTGAGAATCAGGGTTGAGTACGGGGGTCGAGGAAAGCAGTGCAAATCATTTGAATACTTGGAACGTTGTGTAGCATGCGAGCAGAGAAATAAGAAATTGCCGATCAATGAAATTCAGCAGGATTTGGCTGCACGAAAAAACAAGAAACTTGAAATAAGAAACTGAACGACATACGCTGAGTTTATAGCCCACAGTAAGAATTCGAGGCTGGACCTGAAATAAGCGTTTCTTAACTGCGGGCGCCAACTGTACCAAGATTGAACCAAGGGGGTGCACCTCATTCTCTCCGGCCCGTGATGGTGACCCTAGTCTCAGTTGATACCTCGTACAAGCGCGCAGAAGGAATGGAGGACTCCAGAATATCTGTCGTCGTTGATTTCTATTGACGTGCGGACCCCTCGGGGCAATTTTATTTGAGTGTACCTTTTTAGGGTAAGTCAACCCGGGACGACGGGAATCGACCACGTCGAGTGTTGGATCAGTACGGACATACGAAGGTACCGGGTAGAGAGAGATCGGAACGACAACAACAACAAAAACATACAAATGATGTAGATGCATGAAATGATACACTCTGTCTTTACTTATGGCCCGCGCTGCCTATAAATATATGGGAAAGGTAGCTATACCTTCTGCCGACACACGGGCGAGAGAGGCGGCCATACCCAATGCATATAAATAACACACACCCACATGTCAGTGATGAAACCCCAACCACACTCTATCGGCTGCCACGTCAGGAGGCAATCATGGGATAATGTGCTCCCGTGCCCTTCTCACATTGAACGACATGCCATTACACAACAAGGTACATATGCTCTCCCGCGCCGCACATGCCCCCATACATGACAAACAAAAAAATAAAATAAATAAGTTGATGACGAAACTATACACAACCCAAGACGCGCTTGCTCCGCAACCACATGAGGGTGCTATAATAGAACACCCGACAAACCGAATTCCCCTAAATCTTCCGTCTACAACTTCCCAACATAACATACAGATAGATACACGAGATGACTACCAAACTGCCTTATTGAGCCTGTTACCCACACGGGAGTTATCGTTGTATGCCGTCTGGTAAACCGTAGACATACAGGTATAGCCTTTCGCTCACGCTATGGATTCATTGCTAGTCTATCTTAGACGTATTTCTATAGATAGAGATGGATTTGTTGTGTGATATCAAGAAAAAAAAAAGTTGATGACGAAAATATACACACCCCGAGACGCGATTGCTCCGCAACCACATAAGGGTGCCATCATATTAGTAGAATACCCGACGAACCGAGCTCCCCTAAATCTTCCGTCGACAACTTCCCAACATAACATACAGATAGATACACAAGACACGACTGCCCCGGTGGTCTAGTGGGTAACCTCGCAGCGTGCTATGGGCCAGGGGAGAGGTTCGAGTCCCGGCAGAGCGAGTTTTTTTCTCGCCAGAATTAATTCTGGTCTAGGATGAAAGCGACGCGTTGCAAAGCTCGTTGTTAGGAAACCATAATCGACTTCGTAAGTCGCGAGGGAAGGGATTACTGCCGTACCCTTCTCGCGATGAAATACCTCAGGCAGGAACCGCAGGAGGGGGTCCGGCCCCCCTCTCTTATGTGACCTCGGGTGGGTCGTCTAGCTAGTAGAAGTGGAGGATAGGGGCCAGAGGGGCAGACGACAAAGTCCAAAGATGGGAGAAAGACAAGCAACAAACAAAAAAAGAACATACTGGGATCATGCGGCAAGTTCGTTTTGTGGTAGTTGTGCTTCCCCCTGTTGGAAAATGCAAATCTTCTAAAAACAAGATGGCTACCAAACTGCCTTGTTGAGCCTGTTACCCACAGGGGAGATATCGTTGTATGCTGTCTGGGAAACCGTAGACATACAGGTAGCCTTTCGCTCACGCTATGGATTCATTGCTAGTCTATCTTAGACGTATTTCTATAAATAGAGATGGATTTGTTGTGTGACGTTAAGAAAAAAAAAATAAAGCTTCGTATGTTTGACCTACGCACCGATCGTCACAGCTGTGGGTGCCCTTTCAACAACATTGTCACAACGTACACAGGAGATAGCAGCATCCCTGACACACCTACAGCAAGTGCTGAAGAAGAGCATGTGCGTCTTGTGTATGATTTCCCACGACGACTACAGCAAACAGATGTGTGTTTCGAATCCACAACATTTCACGCCGACCCACGTCAATCCTATCGACACACGGAAGTAACTTAATAGATAAATCGAGTCTAAGCTGCACAGGACACAGGACTCAAGAAGTCAGCATGAAAAGTAGAAAAAATGACGACCCCACCACAACCCACAGCAGTAACAGGCGTGAACGGAGCAGGTCACGTGCACGGGTCCTGGCGAAGTTGGGGTCCTGGTTCGTTCTCGTTTGTTGGAGTGATCCCATCACTACTCGACCTACGTGAAGCTCCCATCTGAAATGAGCGCTGTCCAGGACCGAGAGAAGGAGCCGGCTGTAGCCCACCATTTGCAAGATATCTCTGCGACGCCAAACACAACGAAACAAGGGAGCGGCCGCTCGGATTTGAGTGTAGTCGTGCATCTCAACGGGACCAATCTTCCATCAGTCGAAAGACCATTCAAGTTCAGAAATTGTTACACTGTATACCAGCTCCGCCCCTTCGTCCATAAACGCTCGCTGGGGTACACACGATTTCAAATCCAGGCCAGAAGGGTGGTGCTCACCTGAAGAAGGCCACGATTATGGCGAACAGGCACACGCAGACCGCGGCGATGAGCCGCCTTGTTGTGCGGTCCGTCATGTTCGGTAGTGGCGTTCTCAGATCCCGAAAGATGGAATCGTGCCGCTTCTTGAGACGTGCTTTGTCGTCCAGAGCAATACCAGAGCTCATGACCAACCTACGACCATCCGTTGGAAAGTGCAACAGGCGTGTCCCAAAAAACGTTAGCGGCATCGACACCCGGCGTAATTTCCACATTTATATTGGAATCTAAAGTCCTCCTTCAAAGGAGCGGTGAGGGCGAGAACTCACCACACGTGCTCCAAAAAGGCATCCAGCTTCTCTGGCCCCAGCGCAGCAGAAACGACGAAGACACCAAGTTTGGCCAAG
Organism: Ectocarpus sp. CCAP 1310/34; assembly: GCA_902602495.3. Classification (NCBI taxonomy): domain Eukaryota; class Phaeophyceae; order Ectocarpales; family Ectocarpaceae; genus Ectocarpus; species Ectocarpus sp. CCAP 1310/34. The sequence goes on along the minus strand of CACKRE030005015.1, from coordinate 284,725 downwards.
ACCTCGCCCACAAGTGCGGGCACCGGGTTCATCAAAAGCATGGTTGTTCCCCGAACAACCCCGTTCACCACCGTGCCGTGAGTCTTGACAGCTACTGGCTCAACCGGCGGCAAGGGGGGTTGCGCTCGTGCGCGTTGTGCCTGGTTGTGGGCGTTCTTGACTTGTACCTGGCGCGTACAAGAGGATGGTCGGTTGTTGGTGGCCAAAAATGCAGAAAGCACGCCGGTTGAAGGTTGAAACAGAAAATACTCGTTGCATTCTCTCACCTCGAAGCGGTGGACAGCCTGAACAACGGTTGGGTAAAAGAGCGGGGCCAGAAGGAACAGGAGGGCGGGCGTCCTTTTCCAGTCCGGCAGTCCTTTCAGGGCGAAGTAAACCATTGACCGCGCAGTGCCCTCTAGTAAAAACTCGCCGATCGCCAGGCCCTTGAGCAGTGAAGGAGTTTGCAACTCGTGATATGGAGACTCATTGTCGTGCTCCAGAAGTGCCACAAAGCCCAAGATAGCCACCCCTACCAAACATACAGCACGTTCCTCCACCACCAGCCCACCGCCTCCACCGAACACCCCAGCTCCACACAGAGCCAAAAAAAGGATGGGCGCGAGGCAGATGAGCGTCACGTTGGACAAGACACCACCGCCCTGCAGCAAGCAGGCAAAAAACGGAACAGAGGTCAGGCGTGTGGCGAATAACAAGAAGGTACCACCCGTAGTGTGAAATCATGCACCCGTCAGCCCGAAGTGTTAGATTCGCAATACATGTCAAAATCAAGGCACAAGGAAGGACATAATGGGTACTGGATACGCTGATTTGCTTACCGGCCTCGGAGATTGGTATAGTCGCCAGTTGGGAGGGCGCCAAAGAAGCGCATAAACCGCCGGAAATACCGATCCGGCTTGTCGTTGATGTGCCAGCAGAGCGCGAGTGTTCGCGACGGCAGCGTTTTGTGCCATAACTCTGGCTTCTAGTTGGTGCACCTGGGTAGAGGTAGAAGAAGTTCGAAGCAAGATTAATGTCCACTCCAACTAGATGCGCTATTGCCTCGGTCAATCTTACTCCATACCGGGAGCACGGTTTGCTGGCAGCAGAAAGAACGGACCAAGAAACGTTGTTACGAACCTGTGTGTGAATCTGCTTAAGAGAGGCCGAAACACGAGGAATCAAGCCTTTAATCTTCTCGTAAGCGCATCCTTCCACGTGCAATGAGAGATCCCGTCTGGCGCCTTCCCAAACGCAACCCACCAGGTGGTGCATGCATTGCACTACCGCAGAGGGGCACTCCTCCTGCCAAGGGAACATGACAAAGCCAAGCTCGATTATGAGCGGTTGTAGTACGCGCAAGCTGCTGAAAAAAAAAGGGTGTCTAGTGTAACATCTGAGTACAGGGATCTGGACGATGGCTCTGGGGAAGAAAATAGGCAATGGCGGAAGCTGCAATTCCCTGGGATATAATTATCAGGGGATGAGTCTAATTGGCCGCTCTGCCGCCCCCTTAAAACCGTCTGTTGGAAGAGAGCAATGCAACAGCAAGCGAATCTTCATCAGGGCCTTCAGGGGTTGCTGCTCGTGTAAACTCATAACAATAGACAACGTCCGGGCTTGCTATGACGTCCAATGTCGTGAGCAATTGTTGCAGCTCACAGGCCACTGCCGGTGAATGGAGCTTCCTGCTATACATCGTACTTAACGAGGAAATTCAAGTCTTACGTCTTGTTGTAATATGGACACTTTTTTCGTCCCCTTCGACAACGCCCGTCAGACCCAACGCCGATCATGTCTTGGTCAAATTACATCGCTTCATCCCTTGAAACCGGCAAGGACCGACAAAGCACACGGCAAGAAGGCAGCAAACATTCAAACACTCAAGACGATCAAAATCTAAAACACGATCACCTCCACCCATCGAATACAACCACACGTCGAATGCAATGAGGGCGATCCAAGGGGTGTGCAGTGATTTACCTGGTGCTTCTTCCAACGTAGCGGGCAAAATTGGGCTGCGCAGTCGCCATTCCGACACGTGACAGTCGCCTTGAGCATCTCTTCAAAGATCCGAGCCGAGGGCTGAACGACTTCGGGGGTAAATGGTTCCCTTTTCGAAGAGCACAAGAAACGCAGTATATGAGAACGAGCCGTTCTACTAACAAATGGTAGAGCAGCATTTCAAGACGTACTGGAGGGTACTTTAGGTGCCAGAAGCTAGGTTGTAGTGTAGAGTGAATGTGGCCGCTGTCACGTAGTTCAAACCCACCTACACAGGGGGCACGCAGGTCCCGAAGGTCCCGTGTTCCCACTTCGACGTTGTCGGTGTGCCGCTGCCCTCACGACGGACTTCAAACACTGTCAACAACAGCGCACCGCCAATTGTGGATGCCTTAAGGTAGCATGGAGAAATAGGGTTTTTATGGCTGGCATGACCTCAACAGTGTGGCAGAGTTGGCATGCAATAAACGATGTACCCAAGGTGGTTCCTGGGAACCGGCAAAAACCGCTCCCAGGCTTCTGCAATGAGAACAGCCAGTGCGAACAGGTTGCGTCCTTCAGGTGGGAACGCTGCAACACATCTCTGGTACACTCACCCCGGCGCAAAAAGTGTGTTGGCATGGAGGAAATACAGGCATATCGAACCACATGAAGCAGACAGGGCACGACCAGGCGTCGCCGTGGGCGTCTCCGGACTCCTCTGCAGGAGCTTCCTCCACGGGAGGTGACGCCACCTCCGCGAGAGGAGACTCCATCGCGCCCACACCTCAAATCTCTGCACTGAACTGCTGCAGCGCACTGGGCAAACACAGGCAGGACGAAGAATGCCATGCAGCAAGCGTAGGTAAAACGATGCACAGCGAGAGAAGGACGTGTACACCGCAGCAGTGCAAGATACCTTAATGAGAAACCTTGAAGTCTGTGTGCAACTATTAATACTGCTGTATGTGTTCGTTTGCACACAACAGACAAAACTTCTTCTGACAGGGATTTCTGTGGAGAGGCGTGCCTTGCTAATGTTCTGATGGGGGAAGGGTGTACAACGGCGTACAACCGTTTCTAATTCTGTAATTTCTACTGCCGCTTCTGGAGGGCTAGGATTGGTCAACTTTCCACAACGGAGTACGAAAATCAAGACATATTTTGCCTTTTATGCATACAACATGCAAGTAAAAAAAATGAGAATTATTATCATTTCACTCGCAAATCTCAGTGCGTTCACAGAGAAGCGATTATGTGTTTTATGTTGTGTGGTGCTAATCCGAGGACAAATGCTACTACTTACGCATCAAGTTTTCAGTCCAGCAGGACCAACGAGGTGCACAACCCGCTCAGAAATGGAAAGTCCAACCTACGTACAAACGGTTAACAATTTGACACACCGTTCTTGTCCCGCACTTCTGGGGGCGTACACCTGCTACTACCTGATTTTCCCTACGTGTGTTAAACGACATTCCCTTCGTACCTTGCCTCTTGATGAATATCAGCCCTCACCTATATTCTACGACACAGCTCCAGCCTGCGCTGCGCCGGGGACAAGTGGCCAGCGAGAGTGTAGGGCGGGCAGGTTCACTCAACAACAGCACCCCCCCCGCGTCTCCCTCGCCCCATCGTCGTACCCCCTTGCCCAGCACCGCACGGGCCGGCAAGCACCCTCACATGCCTCAACGTTCTTTTCTCCCCTCAGACACCAGGCACACTTAATAGAGTGTTGCCATGAGTAAGCTTCGTTTTTCGGTGTGCTTTTGCTCGGGAGAAGAACCAGAGTATCCGGCCGAAGAGCTGAATGCACACAGGTGTGTGAAGAAAGGCATTTCCCTCTTTTTTTGAATTTTTTGGTGTTGATTCGTCGCCCTCACTCAATACGCTGTCGTAATATCCGACTAAGCAAGGTGTACACGCTCACCGTCCTCTCGGCTGTCGTCCAGTCCCCACACAAGAGGATGGCAGAGTCCACAGTTTTGCGACTATCCACAGGAGTTAGGACTGGCTTGGGAAGCACCAGCGCGGGTATCCCAGGTGCGTGTCGCTGTCTGAACAAGGATTTTTTTTTATTCACTGAGCAGACGGTGGAGTTTGTTTGCAGTCGAGGGAGCCATATAGCTCATGTACATAGGCTAACGGAGAGGACGTGGACGAGTCATCTCAAATAGTTGGAGACCATGTTGTCTTTCTTGGTTCCTAGACTATTCTGTACCCAATGGCTCTCTTGGCCAGAATACACGATCTTGCATGTTACATTGCGAACAGCGCGAGGGGTTTTATCTGTAAGTTTACGCCGTCGTGTCGATTCTGCTGCATGTACCTGTAGAACGTGTTGCTGGTCGACGCATATCTAAATGAGCCAGCGCCGAAAGTGTAGATAGACATCATGATCTCTATCGTCTGGGTGAGGTTGCTTCTATCTCGCTCACTTTTTTCTCTTTGCTACTAACAGAGGTTAGCCCACTACTGTAGTAGCGAAACCATCTTGATTTGAGCGAAAGGCGCCTCTAAAAGTTGCATGACCCATGTAGGGCGGGGCTGTGGGCGCAGCAGTTCAACCTTTGACGTCAGTGACAAGTGTTCCGTTATCATTCAACGATGTGGACTATGTAGTGCAAACCTTGAGTTCGCAGTTTCGGATGTAGGTTGCACATGGGATTCCTCCCTCGCGAGTATAACCCGCGAGCTCGGGCGCCCAATTTTTGTGTGTTGTTTCTCGAGGTTTTCTTCTCAACCGCCCGCGGTTGGGTCTGTTCCGCGTCGCATCCTCTATTTCCGCGGTCTTGCCACATTGTGTTTTGTTTTCAGTGGTTTTGTTTTGAGTTTTTGAAACGTATGGACAGGAGCCAGGTCTTCGATCCATTGTGGTAGATCCCACAAACGGACCAGAGCTCCTATTTACAAGTATGGTTTCCCCTTTATCTTCGCCTTCGACTTCTTCTGGTGGGTTTGTGCTGTTGTTGTTTTTTTATCTCCCATCATTGGACTCTGTCGTCTGCCCCTCTGGCCCCTATCCTCCACTTCTACCAGCTAGACGACCCAACCGGGGTCACATAGGAGGGGGGGGCTGGACACCCTCCTGCGGTTCCTGCCTGAGGTATTTTTATCGCGAGAAGGGTACAGCAATCCCTTCCCTCGCGACTTACGAAGTCGACTATGGTTTACTAACAAACGAGCTTCGCAGCGCGTCCCTTTCATCCTAGACCAGGATTTATTTAGTGAGAAAAAATCTCACTCTGCCGGGACTCGAACCCCATGACCTGGCCCTTAGCAGGCTGCGAGGCTACCCACTAGACCACCGGGGCGACCGGTTGTATGTAGCATTGGCTATCCATGTAGGTGTCGTCTTTTCGGCGTTCCCTGCCCGCTTTGGATAGAATATCGTCATAAAACGATACTGGGGCAACCACCCCCGTGTTTCTTGTTGGTCGTCTACTCTAGGGTAGTTATCCGACATCTACGTCAAGGTTTGTTTGAGGGTGATTGGCTAAATAGATCGCAAAACACAGTATCGTGACCAACACTTCTCACTCTTCGTTCGGTTTACCGTGTACGACACAACTCCCCGGGAATAACATTTTGGCGTTTAAAACATCTGTCACCGGGGGTGTTATTGTGCGGGGAGTGTGATATTTTGTGTAGCCCAGGTGAATAAATACGGCCGTGGGAGTCATGAAGGGGTGTGATAACTAGGGGGTGTGGTACCCCTGCCTCACACTTGCGGGGATCGAAAAGGGGTGTGGTAACAAAGGGTTGTGATACCCAGAGGATGTGATCACTAGGGGTGCGATATTCTGCATCAGCAACTTCGCAAGTTGCTGAGTCGCCCTCAGCAGCAGGCTGCTGAGCCAGTGTGATGGCTGGCGCTCGTTGCTGTGCCAGCTTTGTCAGCCGCAGCGGCGGCGGCAGCAGCAGCAGCAAGAGGAGCCGAAGGTGTAGAACCTGTCTCGCGTTGACGGAAGAAGCGGGTGATGGGTCGAGCCACTGCTGCGGTCGAAACAGCTACCGAAGCAGCAGACGTAGCTGCAGCAGGATTCCGCTCTCCCTGCACGTTCATGTCATGGAAGGTCTCCATCCAGGGCGGTTCCCCCGCATCCAGAGGGTGTGTTGAATGTGTTCCCTGCTGGAAAATCCTGTGCTGCTTGGTCATCACCGGGGTGAAAGCAGTGGTGGCTCCGTGAATATATGCGGTCTAACCTCAGGGGAGGTGTTCTCTTGTGTTTCCCGGGTGGTATAACTCCTCGTTTGAGATCCAAAAGTATTAGCACCGGTGGTGGCATTCTGCGAGGGGGTGTTATCTTGCGTCGTATACCGTAGGTAAGCAAACAAACGGGGCATGTTGTGCTTGTATTCTGCAGGCGCATTGTTTCTCGTTCTACATTGTCGTCATGGTCCCGAATTAGTGAGATGAGCCCTGAACAGAGGGCCGCGATATAGTAGGATCGGCCCAACTTCCGGCATGCTTGGGAGTCCCAACCTGACAAGGTCGAAGGCTTCCGGCACACTACACTTCCATGTTGGACCGGCATCTGATCGTGGTCTAACGGTAGATTTAGGCCTTGGAGAGAGATGAATTCCTGTATCCAATACCATGGGTGCTGTGAGCCACTTTTTCTCTCCCCTTCTTTCCGCCTGGCTACCTCTGCTTCGTTTGGCGGCGCCTGAAGATTTCCAACCCAGGTACGATAGGATGTTCCTCCTACATATGTCTGATATCCTCGTATCCTCGGCGCTTCCACCGCAATTTGCGGACAGGTGCAAATCCTGTCGCATCAGAGTAAAATCGCCACCCAGATCGAGCTCTTCGTAGGGCACGGGGATTCGTACGAGTCGGCGCACTTCAGGCGGCTTGGGTATCTCAGTCTCAATAGCAACGAGCGGTCCAAGTACCAAGCACGGGAGCTCAAGAGCGTTTACGTCAATGCTCCGGGACAGTACTTGCGAATGCTAGTGCATAAGTGCTACATCAACGAGGTCAACCTTTTCAACCAGGTAGGGTGCAAGTTGGGAGTGTACTTGCTACTGTTTTTGTTGTCCTGTACGGGTCTTTGCGTGCACGATCGTGTTGCAGACATACCAGGTGTTCGTTATGTTATACCTCTTCGACGGGAACGCAGTACAAGAAAACATGTGCGTCGTGAGTCTTTCCCTTCTGATGTTTTCCCTGCTCGCGCTCGTTGCGTCCCTCAGGTTGGAATCGTCGCTGTTAACCTCCTTGGAGAGAAGCTCGGGAAACTAGCACCAGGGGCCTTGGATGACCCCGCTGCACCATACGGTGCAGGCCCCCGCACACTTCGGGCATACCCTCCAGGGCTTAGCGGGAGGGAGATTGGGGCGGCGAGGGCCAGCCACACGGAGTTGAACGATCTGAGCTTCGACATGAACTTTGACCCGGAAGCAGCTCAGCGGATACGAGACATCGCCAACGCGAAGGACAGGGCCGCACGTGCAGAGGTGAAGATTCGACCAACACGATTGATATTCCTCGGTCATTGGAGTCATACTGCAGGTGTTAAACGCGTAGTAGCGAAGAGTTGTTGCCAGTGAGAGCGGCGTCAATATGTGCTTAACACGCGAAAGGCCTATGCTTCACGACCACGGCCACAATGCAACGGTTTAAACGTCAAGAACGGAGTGACTTCGGGGGACTTCTTGTCGAGGACACCACCGAAGTACAGTATCATGTATCCTAGAGAACGAAAAAGTCGGACCCCTCGCTGACGGTAGCGTTCAGTCGACACACACAAATAAGTCATTTTTGAGTCTGCCAGTCGTGCTGTTTTCACGCCCGTCGACTGTCGATGGCATCCTTAGCACGACTACAGTGGTGGCACTCCTGCCCTTTCTGATGTTTTCTCTTCCCTCTCCCAGGACTATGATACTGCCAAACTCCTCAAGGAGGCCGAGACTCAACTGAAGTCCCTCGGTAAACAACTGGCGAAACTAGAGGTTGCGAAAAGGCAGGCCGTGGAAGATGAGGATTACGACAGGGCCAAGATGTTGAAGGTGTGAAACAACAAGAGTCAATGCTTCCACGCTCCTCGCGAGGAGAGCAATCGCCCACGGTGCACAGGTTACCTTAAGGGGGGGGAGGTTCCTGTTCCATCACAATTTCTCACTGGCAATGATTGGTTTGTTTGTGCTTCACTAGGTGGAAGCGGATTCCCTCCGGTTGCAGATCGCCGCGCACCCCAACCCGGAGCTCCGCATCAAGTTGGAAGAAGCAGGCGTCCAGGTACTGTGCTCACCAGCTTTGTTGCTGGAAACTTCTCACGTCGTTATTTTTTTTGGGAACCTGCAAGATTAGTGTGAATATGAGGATGTTCGAGCTTTTGGCACCCCTGTTCTTGCATGTGCTTGCTATGTACCTTGTTTTCGATCTAGAGAGAACCTCTATATTTTTTAGCCGAGTGATATGTCTTTTCCTCCTTGCGGTAGGATTGACATATGTAGCATCGAGTTGTTTGTTCTCCGTAGAGATGTCTGTCGACGTTGACGAAGGATCTCCAGTGTGTTGTTGGGCGATGTTGGTACCATGAACGAGCAAGTCCATTTCATACCTGTGTGGTTTGTTGCCGGAGATGATTGGTCTCGGGCATGAAAAATTTCGTCCAGGACGTGGAGGGCGAAGACAGGACTGCACCAGGTTACAACGCAGGCCCTGGCAGGGAAGAAGGAGACTCTGCGGGTGAGACACGGTACTTGTAGCTCACTTAATTTCTGTTTTTTGCGCTTAGGTCCAACGACGGTTGAAGGTCCAGAGTCTTGCTCACGACCCATGTTGAACAACGTCGAGCGGCATCGATCGGTTCTTGACGTGACCTCGGGGTTGGCTTTCCAGCAAGAGATGGAATTCGGCAACCGCGCACCCAATGAAACGGACGGACTGCTGCAAAGCGTGGTTCTGTCCACGTTCTACCATAGTTGCTCGACCTGAGTCGGCCCCCACACTGCAACGGATTTCCACGTGTCTAACAGCTAGCCCGAACCAGCTTCCGGTGGACGAGCGACCTATCGTTGCCCGCGAGCATGGCCAAGGACGTGCCGGTGCTAGCCCGGACGAGCGATATAGTGGTGGTAGTGGGTACGGCGGCACGGATGCCGTGCAGGGCTCACCACCGAAGGCACCGCCGCGGATTCTCCACTCGGGTGAAGGGCGCAGGGCGCACGGATCACGTGAGGACAACAAGCGCACGTGTGGCCTTTGTGAGACGGAGCTTTGCGTTCTTTCTTTCCCCCCGTGTCGTTTCCACCCCCCATCATGCCCCGGCCTGTTGTGTGTTTCCAAGTGGGACTGCTCTCCGCCTTGAGCAAACCATTCTATTAGTGAGAATTGCGAAGATCGAAGTCGCTTGTGCCGTTCAGCAGAGAAACTGATTTCCTGGGTGCACCTCTCTGTGTGTTCGCATGGGCCTTGCTCGGTCCCCGGTGTTGGAGTTCCATTTTCGCCAACTAGCTGAAAACGATGCCCATCCTTGCCTTGCTCGCGATGGCCCAGCGCACCCAGAGAACGAGGGCTGGGAGGTCAGAGATGGTGAAGATGCACAGGAAGGGAGGTACCCTCCTGGAGAACACCCCTTGGAGGGGGTACCTGATCTTGAGGATCTGACGGAACCGGAGCCCTTGAGCGCTAAGGTTGATCTCTCGGAAGTGAGTGATCTCCTCGCTTGCGGACCAAAGTTGGTACAAGGCGGTCCTTGGGGTTGGGGTTTTGGCTGCACAGTTGTCCCAACGCGCTCGCCGTAGCGAGCTGGCATGCTGGTCACAAGTCGATTTCATGCATGCTGCTGGGCGTGGTCTGAGTAGCCGTTGCTACGAGACACGAGGTAAACAAGGCGTTCTCTCTCGTTTTTATCTCGTGGCAGGTCCAAGGACTGAATAACCTGTTAGGAGACTATCTGACGCGATGTCTGTACAGCAAGACGTGGTCTCTTCGGGAGGCTGCAGTGTTGAAGGTACGTGCTGCGCTTTTTGTCTCGAGTCCTGCTGGCCCATTGGCCGCCCCGTTCGACATATGATTACTCAAAAACCGGCAAGTCGTTTTTGCAGGTACCATACATTTCGACATTTTCTGTGTTGCAAGCTGCTTTAGGAAGAATTGCCGCTGGCACTATGTATTACCTCAGGAGGATGGCATCCAGTATTTGCTTTGGACCTAAAACGGGACTGAGTGGCTGCACATGCTCTTCTGTGCCCAAGACGAAAGGAAGCGTGTTTGTTGCTTTGTTCAACAGACGTTGCACACCCCTAAAGCCCGGAGAATACTACCTCCGCTGCCCCATGCCGAAGAGTACCGCCTTATCGCACTGGCCCCAAGGTTTAGAGTGATTGCTCGCAGTGGTGCAGGCGTGTTGTATCAGGCGTGGCCCTCGTGGCCATGATTGTGACTTTCCCCCCGCTTTTGGCTTCCGTGTCCGCTGTCGTCAAGCAGATAAAGCTTATCCTGCCTGCTCTGGAAGAAGACCCGGGTATCAACTCCGCTCTGACTGAGCTATGTCAGATCCTTCGTGTGGGGTTTGAGGACAAAATTGCGCAGGTGAAAATGGATTTCCACACCTTCTGCTTCGTGTGCGATCGCTAACACCTGCGGTCTGGATGCCGAAAATCGCTGCCGCGGTCGGTAACTTCCACAATTCCTCAAAAGTTCCTGAAGTGTAAAAATGCAGACAAGTTCGACTATTGTCGTCAACGCACGTGCACGCTTGTTGATTGAGAGCAGGCAGCCCGGACTGCTGTCCTGGTTGCTCTTTTGAGCTTCCTCTGTTGCATGCAACGAAACCTCGAACTGTTCAAGGTATTCCTCACTACTCTGGACCTTCTGGAGGCAGTCCTGATGTCTGTAGGGGCCTGCAAGGAAGCGCGGCACAACCATGTCGTGGCCGCGCTGGAACCAACCGTCGCTACGCTCCTTAAGAAGCAAGGGGATGGGCAAGCCCGCCTTCGAGACGGGGCAATGAATGGCCTCGTAGCTGTGGCACGCTGCCGCACGGCTGGACCGGTGTTCGTGAGGTACGTAGTTAAAGTAGTATTTTCCTTTTGGCTGTCTCCGGCGGGCGTCTTTGTCAGAGGTAGGTACTTCATGAAGTTGGTAGCGACCAAAGTTTTTGTTTTGATACGCTTGAGTTCTCCGAAAACAACGCGAACTCATTTATGTACACTTGCAAGGTGCAATCCAAGTGTCAGTCCAAGCTTTAAACTTGGGCTTTCTGTCTTGCAGCCCAGTTGAGATGCACGTCGTACAGTATGCAAGGTTCCCCTGCGGGAGGTGTGTGATTTGCCTCCCGGGGGCGACGCAAGGGGACATGGCCAATCAATGCCATCGCGGTCGCGTGGTTGCTCGTCATAACGTTCGTAGTGCCGGCTTGCGTGCAACCCGCATACTAATAAATTGTCTGGAATTTGCATCACACATGTGCGGCAACTGTGCGGGGTATTTTGTTTTCTCCCGCCGTGACGTTCCGTTGTGCGCGAGTGGTGAGTGGTGTTGGCTAAAGCGGTTTGCTGCAGGTCCTACTGCTGTTATCCGCTGCGTTTGATCACTTTCTCTTCTTGTGTGATCGTGTTTCCCATGGTCAGTGGGACTTTTTCACGCATACACCAAAAACAACGGATCAAAGAGACGCTCAACGTGCCCAAGAACAGCCACAGTAGCAGATGTAGACTGCTACCGTGCCAAACTTCTATATTTGGCTTTTTCGATTTTTCCGAATTGAAATGTACAAATTTACCGCTGCCAGAGTTGTGCGAGAGGACTGCTGTGTCGCCGTGGTGTGTTCTCATGAGCATCAAGAGTCTTGGTCCCCGCTGTGGGTACACATGCGCCAGTTGCCGTGTGGTGATTGTGTTCACAACAAATCACAGCAGCAGGTGTGTGGGCGCGTGGGCGCGTGGCGCGTGGCGCGAGGCAAAAAAAAATTCTGTTTTCAGTTTTCATGCCGTTTGAGGAGGCTTTAATGGTTCGGATTCCCAACCCCTGAAAAAAGAGCCAGTCCCACCGACTTTAGGAGGCCCTAACGCGCACCACCGGTGTCTCTCGAGCCCCACACGTAACGGGTAATGTACCGACGGGTCCTCTGCGTGCCATGCAGAAGAAAGTGCGAGAAAAAACGCCATCCCAGCAGAGAAAAAACGACCCGAGCACCAAAAAAGTTGAAATGATACATATGCATACAAAGTATGCGAATCTGGTAGTGTAGTTGTCTTCAAACTTAAGTATGATAGCTAATTCTTCTTCGTGACACCTTTTTTCCCCTCAGCCATGTAGCCCTCAAGCCGCTGGTGAAGAAACAATTGTCGGCGTGGAGACCAATCACGGCTAGACTTGTTCTATTGAGGAAGCTGGTCAGCGAGTTTGGTCTCGAAGGCGGCGGCTTGACGGCTGACGGTATCATGAGCTTCATTCAGGTCAGTGGGGGCAAGACATGGTTGCTCTCTCGGGTGCGTCACACGCCCGACTGGGTAGCGGCGCTGTTCGTTCATCGAGACCGACCCCTGCAATAGCATTCAACTCAATTTCAGGTGTGGTAGATTCTCCCGTTGAGCACTGCTGTCCGCCTTCACTTGCTTCTTTCTGGACCACCTCTCACCAATGGACTACAATGTTTGTGTTGCCCATCGATGCCGTGCATGGGTGAGAATAGTCTTGCAACGGGTTCGCGCACAGCAACGGCGACGTACGAGACGCAGCGAGAGAATTGACGGTGGCGCTACACGGCCTCGTTGGAGAAGAAGTGAGACGCTTGCTTGCACTTATATTGTACCACTCGAAGTAATACGGTTTCGTTTCACACAGGGGTTGAGTTTTTGTCTGTTGAAGACCTTGGGGATTGGGGGGTTGGTTTCTTTCTCCGGGTTGCTCCTAAAACTATGCTGGTCGGAAGCGACTGTCAGATGGGCCGTTTACGGCCGCTTCACTCTCGGCGGACGCTGGTAGCGGTTATATGGGTAACCACGCGCTGTTGGACCAATACCACCTTGACGCTTCTGATGTGGGCCTGGTGTCTCGCACACCGATTCTCCCGCATGCGTGCAGCGATCTTGTCGTGTGTACCAATTGGGTGGGTTTCCCACGGCATCCTTTTGCCAACACCCGTCGCCTCCTGTTCATGCCTACTGTGACTGCATACATCTGGTACAGATTGAACCGTACCTCATGGGGCTCAGACCGAAGCAGCTGGATGAGTATCACGAAGCGTTTCGGCATTCGAAGGGCAAGACAAGCCGCCGAGCTTCCAGCGCAACTCGGACTCGGACCACTCCTCGTCGAGGCGAACCCGGTTGGTTGACTGTTATAGCGCCTCACATCGTTGTTGGTGGCAGTGTTAACCTGCCCGTTCCCTAGCATGGTCAGCTCATGTTCTTTCTAGAAGCGTTCGTGTCAATCCCAACGGCCACCTACCTACGTGTATTAATTCAGCCGTTACACCCAAACAAGTTGTTGTTCTTGTGTTTGACTCCCTTTTCCACCCGGCCATGGTGCACACGCTGCTTCAGAACGTTCCCCGCTCGAGACGGCCACCCCAAGGACTGCCCGCAGCGCTGGCGGCAGCAATAGAGAGAAGACGACAACCCGTCCTGACCAAAGCCGCAGCCCATTGAGGACAGAAAAAGGTGGTGCGCATGCATCCCCGGCGAAGTCGCCTACTCAAGGTGAGACGAGTAGGAGATGAACCGTTAACTTTGTCCTTGCTCAGAATGATGCATGTTTGATAAAATCGCGAACTGTTGTCTTCAGCCGCCACATCGGTTGCAGAGGGGAGGCATCGGATTCGAAATAGTCCATCACGGTGACCTTGGTGAAGTTGTTGTTTTTACTGGACGGACCCTACCCAACAACAATTAACGTGTGTTCTTGTTAATGTTCCTTTGGTGTTTGGGCTCGGCCTCTGCCTCCGCGTCAGCTTTTTCGGCCGAGGAGGCCGAGGTTGGGCAGACAAAGGAATCGGAGGAGATGGATGATGACGTGTCGTGCACATGTCAGTTCTGTGGAAAGTACGACCCTTCCTTCACCGACGAAAAGCTCGACATGCACTATTGGCAGAACTGCCCTCTTTTGATGAGCTGCGAAGAGTGCGGCCAGGTGCGTCCGAGAGATTGGCCATGGGTGTGTGTCACTTCACGGCAGCGTTGAGGAAGCTACTTGAAGTAGATAGATTGCACAAGCACGTTGTGTTGAGAGATCATTTTCCCACACTCGTGGGGTATTCACCACAGAGTACGGGCTTCCGCCATTCGTAGTTGTCCTTGCGGCAGCAATGTTGAAGCCAGCAACCAAGGCCCCTTGAGCGCGGGATGACTCCACGTGACGTACTGCTGTACCACCAGGTGGGCACCTCCCTTATCGGGTGAAAGGTGTCGCCGACTGCGCCACGCACGCTCATTTGAAGCGGTCGGTTTCAAGATACAGATATATATGTGGTCCGGTCGTCATGTATGTGGACATCCATGACTAATGTTATCAAGACAGCATCTGGTGCCAGAGTTAGGAGAGGCAGAGAAACCCGGATGTTCGCAAACATCCGGATCGCCAAACGTACGTTACTTCAACATCGAGGTGGAGAGTTATGTTACATGACGCTCGAAACGAAAACTGTTTTGTTTTGAACATGGCTTGAAAGAGTCTTAGCGGCTTAGTGGACACTTGGAATACAGGAGATCTCACCTCACACCTATATTGCATGTTTTTCCACGCGTCCCTCTGGCCAAGATTCTGAGCATGCGAAGCGCAAAATACGAAGAGATTGTATCGTAGCGTTGAGCGAAAGCGAGGCAGAACACGCACTACGTGCTGTTGATGCGTTATTGTCGATCCGAATGGATCGCAGATCTTTTGCATCAGCAGCTCGATGGGCATTACGTTCAACTTTCATCACGCGCAATGAGCTCAGATTCGGCCACGGGAACACCCTTTCCCGCTATAACTGATAGTTGAACAAAATGACGGGAAAGGCCGCCTGTCAATGCGAGCGAGCGGATGAAATGCTATACTGTGAGCGGGCGAGGGAGTTTGGTGCTGGCTGTTGTTGTTGTTGTCGTTCTGCACCCTGCGAAAGGCTTTGTCTTAGTCTTATCTTGGTTGCTGATCCTCGTGAAATTCATGGGACCTTGGCAGGTGATCGAGATATCTTCGATACCAGAACACCTCCTGGAAGAGTGTCAGAATCGTGAGAACTACACGGAGTGCGAAATCAGCCATCTCGCTATCCGCATCGAGGACCTTGACAGGTGGCAACGCTCGAAGTCGTGCAAGCCTCCCGGGAAGGGTGAGTAGCTGAGCGCTTGGCCATCTGTTGAAGAACTGGCGCACCAATCAATCCACGATGCTATTGCGTGTGCTTCGAATGGACACGAGGTTCAAGACATGATTTCAGACTTTCGCACGAGTGAGACCGCTGTTGTTGTCGGACCCTCTCAAGAGTTGGTGGGCCAGTACCACTCACAAATGAACTGACTACGATTAGCGCCAGCATGTGTTCGCCCCTGTCGGTATTGCAGTCAACCCCTTTCCGATGCATGCCTCATCTTACAGGTGGACCAGGCAGCACTTGTCCGCTGTGCTTCGAAGATGTTGGGAGTGCTGACGACGAGGAGTATTGGCGTGCCCACCTTATTGATAGTTGCACCCGGAATCCCCGACGAGTTTAGGCCGCAAAGCGTCGCCTTGGTTGTAAGAGCGATTGGTAAAATTCGTTTCCTAGATTGCTGTGTGGGAAGGACCGGGACGACCGGACACAGCAGATTTTGATGGAAATATCTGTACAGGGCAAACTGCACTTTGTATGCAGTCTTGTAGGGCGTATGGAACAAGTGTTGTGAGGTTTTGAAAAGCGTTGAAGTGGTACGATGTATACGTAGATTGATTGTGTTCTCTAGTTGTGGCAATGGACTTGAGTTGTGGCGTGGAACGTTTATCACTCTGATATTTCTTTTTGCAGAACAAGTGGTGTTACGCGTCTGGGGTGGAAGAAAGGTGGAACTGGTGTGCATAACGATATGTCTGTCTCTGAGAATAGCTATAACATGTCGGTAGAAGCGGAAATGGACATACATACACAGATCCCTGCCGCGGGAACGACACAACTCCCTACCGCGGGAAGGGAATCCAGTCATGTGCATTCCAGGCCAAAACTGAGCAAACGCACCACCGCAGATGATTGATACGTGTGCAAAATCACTACTTCGGAGCTTGTCCCGCAGCCTTGTTTGTCGGCCGTACTCCGCGTACTTATCGGGACTTGTTTGTGTAGTGTATTAACTTCAGACGGTGAGACAACGCCCGTACCCAGGACGCTGTCGTGCTCGGAAAGCAGGAGGAGAAAGAGAGAGTGGCAGCGCGGCTGCTGCACTCAACAAAGGGGGTCCCGGTGCATCATCACCGTACCCCTACCTAAAAGGTTCTACACCATCTGCGTCACACTTGTACGTATGGCTAATGTATCCAAACCATGTCCGTAGACCCACGAACACCCTCCCTGGTTCTTCACGCAAGTGACTAACCATCAGTGGGGCAACAACACCCCGGATACATCAATAAAAAAACCATACGGTGGTGGAGGGGAAACCCGGCCCCCGGGCAAAACCCCTCCAAAGAAAACCCCATCCAACACAAAAACCATTGCTATCACGGCGGATGTACAACGGCCGCACTTATCAGAAAGACCAAGGCGAAGACAAGATCGCAAGGAACTACGTTCCCCCGGACGATGGCCTCCCAACGCCCCCTACTCCTGCCATGGGTACACAGACCGCGACAGTAATGCGACTTTCCCGCATGGTAAACATGGCCCTTCCCAAGTGCTAAAAACTGCTAGCTACTCCGGCAAATTCATCAACTTGCGCCGGTGGTACTGCAGACTGCTCTTGCTAAGAGCCTTGGTAAGCATGTCGGCATGCTGCTCCGACGTCGACACAAACTTGATCGAGATGTCCCCCGACCTGAACAATCCACGAATGAAGTGGTACCTCACGTCGATGTGCTTGCTACGCGCTGAGCTGAGGGGGTTCTGCACCAAAGCCATAGCCCCCTGATTGTCCTCAAGGACCTGAATGCTGCTGCCACTGGTCTCTGGGGCAATAAACGAAAGCACTGCACGCACAAACAAAGCTTCCTTCACACCCTCCCCGGCAGCAATGTACTCTGCCTCCGTAGACGACAAAGATACGATAGCTTGCGTCTTGCTACCGTGGCTGATGACGGTCCCTCCAACCGTTGTTGCCAGCCCTGACACCGAACGCCTATCCTCAGCGTCGGCGTAGCTAGCGTCCACGTACACCGCCAGCCCCAACCCCGATCCCCGTTCGTAGGTGATCCCGAGGTCCCTCGTCTCTTTGAGGTAGGCGAGGATCTTCACGATCGCCTTCCAGTGCCTCTCGGCAGGGGCATGGGCATGGCGCGCTACCGCACGCACGGCGAACGAGATGTCCGGGCGCGAGAACGTCGACACCCACATCATGCTGCCGATGGCCTCCCTCACCGGCCATTCCCCTCCACTCTCGTCATCCCGCTTCGGTCCTATATCGACACCAGGGGAAGCAGGGATGGAGGAGGTCGACTGCACATCAAAGCGATTCACGATGCTGTCAATGTACGCGGTTTGGGAGATTCTAAGGGTCCCAGCCTCTAGGTCTCTCTCGACGGCACACCCGTCGAACCACACGCACTCTCCAAGGTCTTTGGTGGGGAATGCCTTGTTGAGGGAAGCAAGCAACTCCTTGCAATCATCATCAGACCCGGCCACCAAAATGTCATCCACATAAATCACGATAATCATCACCACGACATCGTCTTTCATCTTGCGGAAGACGCACGGGTCAGCCTTGCACTGCTCGAACCCGTTTTCTACAAGAGTATCGGCAGCGTGGTACCCCCACTGCCTGCCGCTCTGCTTCAAGCCGTAAATAGCACGCTCAGCCTTCACAACTTTGTGGGATTTTTCCCCGCACCCCGCGGGGAGCCTCAGAAACACATCCTCGTCCAACTTAGCGTGTGTAAACGCCTGCTTGACATCCCAGTGGTTGAGTTTCAGCGATTTCTCGTTGGCTACCGCAAGCATCAGTTTAATGGATGCGGATGATGGGCAAGGGGAGGATGAGTGGAAGTAGTCCACGTTCGGGATTTGCGAAAACCCCCTAGCGACCAGACGCGCTTTGAACTTCTCAATTTTTCCGTCCTTGTTTGTCTTCCAAGTGAAGCGCCACTTCGAGCTCACGGGTCTACGCCCCTCTGGCGTACCGTCTACGAATGAAAACGTTCCCGTGCCCAAGTGCCCATCAAACTCTTCCCTCATGGCCTGTTCCCATCCCTCTCTGTACACAGACTTGTTAACGCCGGCTACGGTCATGGGGGGGGATTCGACGTCACTCGGACGCTTGCCTATGGGGGATTCTGTACTCAGCTCGGTCGACGCCAGGGCCCTCGCGAAGGCGTCTGGAGAGTTGAGCACGAGGTCCTCCGCTCCCAGCAGGAAGTCCTCTGCCTCTTGGCGCGCGATGTTGGCCTCCTCCGCGCGCTCGCACAGCAGCGCTTGCACCGCCCTCGCCTCTAGCTCTTCCACCACGTCGACCACACACGCGATCATCCAGTGGGTGTGCTCCGTCGTGCTGTTGATGGGCAGGATGGGCAGCCCCGCCTCCGACGCATGGCGGGCGAGCAGGCCTTCGGCACTCGTTGGCGACGGCGACGACTCGTACCTCATGTTCCGGCGAGGGTTCTCCCTGAGTCGGCGGCTGGTGAGCTCCGCCGGCTCGCCAAAGCGGGCGAGCTTCCGTCCCTCGGGCCCGCGGAGGGCCGGGATGTCCGTGTCGCTGCCGCTGTCACTGCCGCTACCGCTGCTGTTGCTGCTGCTGTTGCCGCCACCGCGGCTGCTGCTGCTGCGACGGTCGTCCTCGCCGCCGCCCACATCGGCCATCCCGGTCGACGTGGTAGATGGGGCGACGCTCGCGCCCTCCCTGCTCGAGGGGGCGCCATCGCCAGCGTCGCCCGCGCCCGACTCCTGGGGCGCGGCCGGCGGCGTCGCCGGCGCATCACGCGCGGGCGGCTCCGCGGGCCCCGGGTTTGCCGTCGTGTCAAGGTGGAAACCTCCATCCTCAGGTTCTCCCTCCGCCCTCCCTCCACCGTGGCATGACGCACCCTCCCCGCCCTCGTGCTCCCCAGTCGTGAGCTCCTCGTCCTCCTCTGCAATGGGAGGCAGCGGCTGGGGGTGCGCGGTCGGGGCGGCGGGCACAGATTGCCAGGTGAAGTTGCGAGTTGTGATCGCTTGGCGTTTTTCGTTCAGGATGCGCACGCAATCACGGTTTGTGTTGATTCCAGGGCCGAGGTAAAAACACTTTTTTGCTTTCGGCTCTGACTTGTGCGTGCGCTTGACCTTGTATACGGCGGGTTTGAGGAACGGGTACGTCGCCTCTGGGGGAGGTGGGTGCCCGTGCCACATTTCGTACGGCGATTTCTTGTCCGGGTTGGATGTGGTGGAGGTGCAGTTAAGGGCGTTGCATGCCCAAGCTGTAGCTTCGGCCCAAAGGGAGGGGTAGCTCGGCGCTTCGGGGTAAAGAATCGGCGCTTGTATGCGCGCGGCTAGTGCTGCATCCTTGATCAGTCCCAGTGCTCTCTCAGCTACACCGTTGTATTCTGGGCTGTATGCGGGGGTGAACTCCTGCTTGATGCAGTACTTGCGGCACAGCTTTCCGAACTCTCCCTCGAAAAACTCTCCTCCGTTGTCAGACCGCACGACCATGACCTCGGATGGGGCTCCGTCTGCCCGGTTTTCCGCTAGGTATCTCTCGAATGCTTCTGCAGCGTCTGACTTGTTTTTCAAGAAGTAGACGCGGTTCCACCTCGTGCAGTCATCCCTTACAATGAGAGTGTACCACTTCCCCCCCAAGCTCTGCACCCTTGCCCTCCCACTCAAATCCACAAAAACTCTCTGCAGCTTCTTAACTGCACGGGTGGACGTCCTGTTGGGGATGGGCTTGGATAGCCCCTTTGCCGTCGAGCACCCCATGCACTCCCGGAGCTGGCCCACCAGCGTCACCCCTTGCTGCTTCGCCGTGTTCTTCAGCAGCACCTCGTGGGAGTGGCCGTGCGCGCAGTGGAAGTCGTTGATGTCAACGGGGGTGCGGTTCGCTTTCGCGTTACCAGGAGCAATTATGGCACAGGCTAGTTCCCTACCCGAGTCTATGCGGTGACCAGTCTGAACGAACAGGTCCCCCCATAGAGGGAAGTACACCGACTCCCCCCCACCAACGAACACCTCCAACTCACGCTCGTCTGCGGCTAAGCGGCCCTTGGTTTGCTTCAAAAGGGCTGTGAGGGACACGAGGTTGTAATTCAGCTCCGGCACATGAGCGACCCGTTTCAACAGCAGGTCTGTGGTCCCAACGCGAGAACCGATGGTCACCCTCACGTCGCCGTAGCCTACTATGGCGAAGGCTTGCTTCCCTGCGGCGACACTCAAACGTCGATCGCACTCATGGTAGTTTTCGAACGCGTTAGCGCTCGGGAACATGTGGTTGGTTGCGCCGGTATCGGCCACAAACCTTTCCTGCCTGGCCTGCTCTACACCCCCTCGATCAACGACTCTGTTCCACTCGCCTGTGAAGTCACGGACCACTAGCGCCTCCTCTGCCACGTCCAGTGCGGTGGCGTCCAAGACCGGCAGCTCCACCGCGAGCACCGCCTGCTCGGACGAGCACTTGCTCTTGTCGTGTCCGTAGCCCAGGCATTTCTCGCATCGCAGGGGCTCCGGCTTGGTACAGGCGGCCGCCTGGTGACCCTTCTCTCCGCACCGGAAGCAGCGGCCGTGCATGCTACCTGCACCGCCGCCGCCTCCGCCGCTGTTGCCACCACCACCGCCCTTGCGACCACCCCCTTTCCCCTTCTGGCTGCCACCGCCGCCGCCGCCCTTGCTGTGGCCGCCGCTGCTGCGGCCGGGCGCTCCGCCCCTGTTGCCACCGTCGCTCGCGAGGAAAGCATGCTCCGCCTTCCGCTGGCCCTTCGTGGCCCTCCTCCCCTCCGGGAGGCTCGCGTGCACGGTACTGACGACCCTGATTATCTCGCCCCGGTCCAGAGTTGTAGCCGTCTCCAACAAGAATTTGGCTTGTTGGTACTCGGGTGGAAGGGCATCGACAAAGTGTGCGAGAACAAAGGGTGTGTCAGCGTTGAGCCCTTTTTCCCGCAGTCGTGAGTACAGCAGCTCGAGCGTGTATAGATGCTCGACAGGGTTGCTGTTGCTGTGTGCGGGGATCGTGAATCGAAACATCTTCTTCATGAGGGCTTGTTTCGAGCCCTGCGACTCCGGGTTGTGTACTTTGTCGAGTTCCGCAAGAATTTCCTTTGCGGTCTCGCATTTGTTCACGATTGCCTTGTCGGCTTCTCGGACGATGGCTGTAGTCACAAAGTGGAACGCCTGGAGGCCCCTCTGAACCTCATCACTTGTGTAGCCCAAGCTATACAGCTCCGAGCTAGGCCTGTTTGGGTCACCGACGGGTGCGTGCTTCTCGGCGTTGCCGATAAGCTGCCCGTCCAAGCCTACGGTTTTCGCGGCTTGAATAAGGGCCTTTCTCCACGAGTCGTACCCGTGGCCGCGACTCTCCCCTTCGAGACGCGGTGCATTGACCGTAACACGTTTTTGGCTACTACTGCTGTACCCATCGAAAAATGCTCCGGCCCCTCGAATTGCGGTTTGCTCACCTTGGGGGCTTAACCCCCTCGCTTCCCCGCGGTCCGGTCCTACGCCCGGGCTCATTCCGGCTGGCCCCTCAGGATTCGCTCCCGATCTACTTGCCCAGCCAGTCGTCACTCTCGCTGGAACCCCAGGACTCGCTCCCGGTATGTTGTCCCAGCTGCTTTCCCGCGGGTGATTTCGCCCATCACGGGCCGTTTCCCGGGAAAATGCCCCGCCGCCCCCAGGCGGCAGAGCCTCTCTCTGGCTTGGGACGGCAGCACCGCTGCCCCTACTGGCATCGCCCGCCACGGCGTCACCAGGCTCCTTCCTCTTCAACTCCATCACTACGCTCATCAGTTGCGATAACTGGCCCTCCAGCCTCGCAATCGCCGGATCCTCGGCGTGTTGCTGTTGCGTGGCTGAGGTCTCTTCCCCCAGCCCTGCGACGGAACCGCTGTCCGACGCAGACATGACCCGATGCGGCTATCCCTCGAGGGACAATCAACTCTAGAGTGTTTGTCGGCCGTACTCCGCGTACTTATCGGGACTTGTTTGTGTAGTGTATTAACTTCAGACGGTGAGACAACGCCCGTACCCAGGACGCTGTCGTGCTCGGAAAGCAGGAGGAGAAAGAGAGAGTGGCAGCGCGGCTGCTGCACTCAACAAAGGGGGTCCCGGTGCATCATCACCGTACCCCTACCTAAAAGGTTCTACACCATCTGCGTCACACTTGTACGTATGGCTAATGTATCCAAACCATGTCCGTAGACCCACGAACAAGCCTCCCTTTCCCAATCTCAAAAACCCCATCATTCAAACTCACGAGCGTCTATTGGCAGCGTCATGTGCGGTAGATCAATTAATTTCCGGTCAAGAACTGCCGTTCGTTGTTCCTTTCTTGCCACCACAACCGTCGAGCGTCGCCTATTTTCTATATACATGGTAAATCGTGACACGGAACCCTGGAAGGTACCGTATGCTTTACTTCGCCAACGCTTAGGTTCCGTGTTTTTTGTCACAGTCTTGTCTCATGGTCGAATTATACCAGTTGGCGAATACAGAGTATTATTGGTCTTGTCGCCTGGAGTAGCGAGAACACCACACACGTCGCATCTGCCGGTTTTCTGTTTTGCCGTAACAAGGAATACCGTCCGTTCTGACCGTACCTGAGATCCCCACAACACCACGTGCAGATTGGAAAGACAGGAACAAGTTTCCACGGTCAAAGGCTCAATAGGACTACTAATACAAGTAGATAGCACAACCTGAAGCTACAGCCGTATCCTCGCACCCTCACAAACGCACCGCCTAAATGACCTACACACTAATTCATGCATCATCATCTCGTATTCCCGCCGATCAGGCCCACATCAGGCGCACAAAGAGTTTTTCATTACCCAATAGAGATCAAAGCGATCGTTAATGCCAGCACATACCCGATGACATCACCACAAGAGGAACACGAATCTTTGATCTTTCCCCCCTTACTCGACCGCCGACTCCCGACCCCCGACCGTTCCACCAGTTGTACACACGCTTGCGCTGAGAAATCTGGAAACCTGTGTTATATTGGAGCATGCTGCGGAGCCCCTCGACTGCATGAGCAGGCATGAGTGATTGCCACAAACCAGCAGTGGCAGGTGGCCGCAGAATGCCCTGCAGAGGGCACCGCGGACGACAAGGGTAGGACGTAGAGAAGCTCTTCTCTCAGTGCAAGAGGGAGGGGGTTCGTGGTTTGCGAACGGTTGTGGTGGAAACATATTTTTTGCGTCGTCTGCAGCGAATCTCGGTTTCCTGCTGACAGTGTATTCTAGAAGTTCGTTGCAGTCCGCTACTACTGCTTTAGTCCGCTGCCTCACTGTTTACTGCTGTGTGAGATGTCGACGGCTTTATCGGAGAGCCTGTGGGAAAAGGTGGACGTCGTGCGGGATTCAGGACAGCATGGGGCTAAATCGTGCATCGGGATGGCAAATTTTCTCAGTGAAAGAGCCGCAATCGAGACGACATACGGGAATGTAAGAGTAGAAGACTGTCTACATAGTTCCTCCGCACCTTGAGTTCAGTACAACCATACTGCTGTAAAGGAGCATCTCGGTAAATAGTTCGCGGCTGTTTCGTTTGTGTCGTTTACAGTACTTCATGCGTAGAGTCAACCGGCGTGAGGATTTACCATCAAAGCTTTCCTGCTGTTAGCCAAATCCCTCTCGAACTCCTGTCTATTGCCGTTGTGAACCTGTGAAGCAAGTCTTCGAGTTCGAGAGAGACATGACGAGATGCCACGGGACTCGAAGTGCTGTACACACAGCTACCGCCATAGCATGTTACATGCTATCGTATCATAGCTTATTTTTCCCGCGGCAGGAGTGCACTCTAGACTATTTCGCCATTACGGTGCCCATGGGCAAAGTATATTGCTTCAAGTCGTCCATCCTGCAAACGTTTCCAATAGGCCCTGATAAAAGCAGCAAAGAGGGCATCAAAAGGAGCTCGGCCAGGGGGGAACGCTTGGGGACACGCCACTGCCACCGCACCGCCTGTGTGGGCACCGTCGCTGGTTCAGGAGGGGTGGGCAGGCATTGTGGCTTCCATCAACAGCTGGGGCAAACAGCACGTCGGTTGGGCACGCTGTGTCGAGCAAAACATTGCAAAGGTGGTCAGGGACATTGTAGTAGGCTGAATTCGGAACGGTCTTGCAGAGATGGAGGAAGCAGAAAAGGTCACTTTCAATGTAAACGGTGTGTGGTCTACGACTCGCGCTGTATCTCTCTTGTTTTGTTGAGAAGAATACTGCTAGGTGTGTCCGCTGGTTGCCATGGTTGGTTGGTTCGGGATCCTCTTCGTTGTACCCACTGCTGGCCCTCCGGTTGTCATTGAAGGACAAAGGGGTTAAACTCGTTTGTCATGAGCTGAATTAGGAGGGGCTACATCTTCCTCTATGCTCTTCCTGGAAAGTATCGAAATGTAGGGCCATGTGGCCGATGCATTAGAGAAGCAGAGAAGACACCCGAGCCTGCAATCACCCCTGCGAAACGGCATCATCTTCTGTCATTTCTGGGTTACCACCCACGGCTGTGCGTCTGCTCCTTCCCGCCCGCCCAGCGCGTGACATGACGCTTCGTATGGTATACGTACGTTTCCGTCGCCCCTGTCTCCGCTGCAGACCTTGACTGAGTTCTCCAAGAAACACAGGGGTCATGTCGCACGCCTATGCACAGAAGCTCAGGATTTGGTTCGAGATCTTGAGGCGGTTGGCGGGGAGTACTACCGCGCGAAGGGAGCTTACGAGGAAGCGTGCATCCAAGCCAGCAGGTACGAAGCCACGATGACTCATTAGAGCGTTGACATGCGCATCTATCTAGCTCGATTATCGATGGCTACTTGGTATTGGGGAACGCGAACCGTCATAAGTTGGTCCTAAGTTGTTCTGTGGTTGCGCCGACGGTGCTTGATTGCAGGTTGCTGGACGAAAGGGACAGGGCTAGACAGGTGGCCGCGGAAGAGGCTGCTCATATGCAACCTCCCGCATCACGGACAAAGCCAGCGGAGGTGGGTGATCTTCTGCCGACCGCCGAGGGTGTGGACGACTTAAGTTCTGGCTTACGCTCTGGAGGAGTGTCGTAAACGCAGTTTTGAGCTGCCGGCAACCTGTTTCGTGCGTTGACATCTATTTGCGTCTCCCTGTACTCCTTTCACCACGATGTCCTTGGTCGCTTTCTTCACCCCAGGCGGCCGGTGGATCCATGCTTTCCTCAGTCTCAAAAATGCTTGGGGAAGGGATGGCGATAGCTGAGAAAATGCTGGAGAAAGTCGCAGCAGGGGAGCTCAGTCTTGTCGAATTGGAAGCGAAGGTGAGAACAAGCGTCGCGCAATCGACACGCATCACGTACAGACTCCGTGCGGGCAGCATCGGCAGTAACACTGTTGCATATGCGGGAATAGGTGTATCGTAACATGCCATGATGATTTCCAAGTATTTGCAATCCCTAAGGCTCCGCGCATCAAACAAACGTCCGATGTGTTCTCGCGTCGCAGGTGCCGGAGCAACTACACGTCGTGGACGTCGCTGAAAGCGAGTACATCGCTTCGATTATGGCGCTCAATGGTTACAACACGGAGTTTCAGCCCGAAATGGAGGGGAAACTCAAGCAGTTCCAGGTATGATATGTATGTTGTTTATCCCGTTGTAGTATCCCAGACAGGAGCGCCCGCTTCTTAATTGTGATCATCATTTATATTCATCCGTGGAAGAGGTTCCTGGTGTACTGAGAGGTGCCGATGGTGTTCCTTCTTGCCCGATGGTTTGCACTCTGCATGCTACCGCCGCATCTGATTGCAGCTTTTGGAGGAATGCCGGATAGCTTACATCAAGGAGGTTCTGCTTCGCCTGGACCAAGCGAGTAAGGGGATGCTGACATGCCTGATCGGCCCCGGAGGGACGTTGGAGGCCCTTAGCATTGCTCTCACCCGAATCGACCCGCTCTCAGACGCGGAGGCCCAGTTGTCTTACGTCCGGGAGAACGCTGGGATGCCCCCTCTATCGCCAATGAGCGAGTTTTCGAACACGTCTTCATCTATGGGAGATGAAAATAGAGAAGGTATGCCGGACAGGGGCAAGAGGGCCGTGCGCGCACCGGAAGAGGTAGCTCAAGCTCGGGAGGCGACAGGGCTAGCGGTCTTGAAACTCCCGGAGGATGGAGTAGAGAAGATGTTCCATGGAGCCCGGGACGAAGCGAACGAAGCCGTTCGGATGGTCCAAGAGATCTGCTGCTTCCTTGGCGAGCTAGTATCAGTCGAAGAGAACCATACACGGGAGGTGTTACGGCTGCTGGAAAGGTGAACTACTGCTGTAGTTGTGGCACTCATGGTACTGTTGGAAGATGCAGCGGTGGCTTGACTGGTATAAATGGAGTGTCCCCGCGTTAGCCGCACGGGGGTGGAACTCTATTTGTCAATCTCCCAATCGTAGATTACCTCTCCCTGATTGTTTGCAGGCAGGGCTACGGCAGTCGCGTGGGCGCGAGAGGCACTATGTCCTTGATGGAGGACGTCATGGCTAACATGTCCAAGCCCAGTTCGTTGGCATGCGCGGGAGTCATCGCCGGGGAGGGGCACACCCTGAAACAGGTGGGTTTTCCAACCTCAGCACTGCTGCCAGTATCTGTATTTATGCGATTTGATGGTGGTCGGCAAGGGGAGGCCATCTTTATAAACCAACAGTGCTTGCCTGTAACACTCCTTTCATTTTCCCTCGGGTTTCTTGGGCAGGGATGGGATTCATCGGCGGTTGGCAAGGCGCTCGTTTCTGCCGAAGCTCACACGGGCCTGGCGCATTCTCTTGCCGACGGTTCGTGCACGGCTGCTATTCAGGTGCGTGTTGGCGTGTCAGCAGTGTTTTTCTTCGTTACGCCCTTGTTGGTAGCGGTTATCGGTGATAATTCGACGTGGGTACGCCTTGGATAGCGACGATGGCGAACATGTACCTTGCACGCCTTCTCCTAGCATCAAGTGCTTCACCTGGCGTCTAGGCCATGCGGGGGGCAACTACGAAAACAATGGCATTCACTTGTTTTCCTGCAGGAGGAATATTCGCTGCGATGTTTGGGAGTACCTCTGTGCCTGAATTCCTGCCGCGCCACTTTCGTGTTTTCTGTTGAACAGGCACACAATGAGGCGAAAGCATCGGTGAAACGAGCGATCAAGACATTTTCAGCAGCATGGAAGCAGCTCAGTACGAGCAAAAGCACTCACGCCAAGGCGGTGTCAAAGTCAGTGGTTCCGGTTTGGCAACCGGTGCAGCGCATCGGTATCCTTGCGCTGTGTGCAGCTCAGATGTACTGGAAGGCGAAGGTCCAGTGTTGATGTCGGACTGTAGTGGCAATCTAGATGTACGACCTCTTGATCAGGTTGATGACTGCCATGACCTGCAGTAGCGGTGACATGCAGCACCTCGTCACAACTCTAACTCTCCGTCGTCTCTGGGTGGCAACAGTCCCCACTACCTGCTAGAGTCTCTAAGAGCCGACCCCTTTCCGTTGCGCGCTCTTGGCTTTCCAGATGCGACAAGCTCACGAGAGAAGTCCACGAGAAAGAAGAAAGCTTGGCCAAGGCTCGCGTCGATCTTACGGCTGAGCTACAAGCTTCCGGGGGCTCGTGTATCGGCCAGGAACAATCTCTGCCGCCTGACAACTCGACGGGACCGCGAGGACATTCTAGCGGTACAGGCCCCTCGCTGGACCTCTTTGGCGAGGATTCTTCGGCTAAGGGAATAGGGGGTGTCCGACGGGATGGCCCCTGGGTTCTGGAATCGCTCGGGCTGCAGCAGGTGAGTGCCATGGAGGCCTCGTGTTGTGTTCTTGTAGGATGCCTTGGCTGCACTTTTTCGACGTTGGCGAGAGATGGATCGAAACTATCGCGCCTGTACCCATGAAACGTTCTCGCTGAACAGTTTTTCGAGACTGCGACTTTGGCTTGAAGAGATGAACGCATTCCTGGTGTATGATGTATGTTGTGCTATTTCAGCACGCGGGTGGTCGGGTAAAGGCGTTGGAAGTCAAGGTGGCGGCGCTAGCCGAGGAAAGGGATGCCGCCAAGCAGAATGTCCAGGATGCAATCCATGGCACGAAGGCTGCGCTAGAAGAGCTCCGGCTGAAAGTCAAGGACACCACTATAGGGCTGCTCACGGAAGACTCGAGCCGGCAAGCGCGACTGAGCGAGGTTCGGAACACGTTGTTGCTTTGTCTCGTTTTACAAGCACTGAGTGAGTTGACGCTAACGTAACCGCTTGGTGTGCATCGTACCGCCAAGTCCGTTCCGCCCAACTGCTGTTGCTCTGTGGAATGAATGACGTGCGTGTCAACGATGGCTCCCTCTTAACGCAACGACGTGCCTTTCCTCTACAGCTGCTTGCTTGTTCTTATTTGCTAGATCGTGGTAAATGTACAGATGACATTTGGAAGATGTTCCTTCCTCCCTCCCTCTCGCTTTTTCTCTCGCAGCTTTTGCATGGCGTGCTCTCAGTGTATCTCGAAACCACGAAAGTCCTTGTCGCGGAACAAACACGCGCGGATGAGGGAAAGCAAACACAGGCGATCGATGGTCAGAAGGACGTCCAAGAGTTGGTGGAGAGAAATGCTCATCGAGTGCAAGTACCTACCGGGCACGGTGTGGGCGAGGCAAGTGCTTGGTGCCTCTCAAGCAGAGCAGAGAGCAGCTGAGGTGTTAGTTGCTGCCTTTTTGTACCATGAAGCAAACCATATGCAAGACACACTACGATTACATGGCATCGACGAGTTGGTGTGTTGCTTGGTTGCAGGTGATGTTCATGGCGTATCACAGCGAAGTCCTTCAGAAGGAGCGGGACATGCTCCGGAAACACCGCCTTTCGTCGCCGCGAAGCGCAGAAAGGCACGGGCTGGAGGGAGAAACGAGCGGCAACAACGCCAGCGGAGTGAGGCGGGCAGGTGGGGGGTCACACAGGTTCACTGCTATGGCCGAGGCAGCACTGGCGCAGGTGAGAAGCTAAGAGATTCATAAGAGATTCAGACGAAACCATGTCCCTGTGCGGCTGACGGCATGACGAACATCTACAAGCCTAGGTTGTGTCTACGCGTTTTTCCCTCGATGTATGCATACTCAATGCCATGTTCTTACTCCTGATCACAACATCGGCCATAGCAGCTCGAGCTAATCGGGTTGGCATGTTGATCTCCAAGCCGGTTATGGCTTGCTGGAGATAGCGTCAGCTTACGTCAGTCTGACCAAGGCGATGTTAGCCTACTCGACGCGACTCTTCGTGGTCCAATGCACCGGTGCACAATTTTTCAACGTACACCCTCGAAGGAGCAACCGACCCGACACGGAAGTGATCGTATCGGACTCTCTTTTGTTCCGAAAAACGAGTTTTCAACATAACCTTGGAGGTCCCTAGTGTTCATTGTTTGCAACGTGTGGGTACCCCAGTGCCACGAGGAAAACCAAACATTTCGATCTTTTGTGGCTGGAAAAAATGCGCCGCACACAGGCGCATGCCAAGCAACAGAGGCGGCAAATTATTGCCAGGCAAGAAGGCACTGGTCGCGAGAATGGGGGAGCAACGAGTGGTGTTGGTGGTTGGAATGCAGCCGCCCGTGCATTTTCGGCATCTCTCACGGATGGAGAGGAGGGCCCCATCTCGCTGTCGCGACAACGTCAAGTGTTGAGGTGTGTTGATTAACGAACGTTCTCCAGACAAGGTAGACCCCAAACTTTGCGCTCAAGTCTTGCACGGTCTGCAGAGCCAAGATTACTCGGGAGCGTGTGCATATTGAGCATCCCGCGCACCATGTGTCGTTCATGTACGTTTTCCCAGCAGAGATCACCGTCGACATCGCCGAAAAATCAGGGCGCCCGAGAATGGGGAGAGTTGCTTCAGCGAGTCTGAGGTGGTGGTGTGCGACGACAATGCTTCGAGGTGGGTGTGGGTATGTTCGTTCCATTGTCATTGTCAAACAGGACCGCTTTGTGCTCGTGCTGTTGCGATGTCACCAACGTGCGACCACGAGTCGAATCGATTGCGATGCATATGCTCCACGTACCGAATGGTGGACCGTACGCAACCCGCCAAAAGCTGACCCTGTACTCGTTGCTTTTTGGTACTCCGTACGTTTTGGTCTTGTCGTGAAGGCACGGCGGGTCTCTACATGGGAATCTTCGCCGGGGCTCTCGCCATGGCTCGCGGCACAGCTCCCGGCATGGCTCTAGGCACGGCTCTAGGCACGGCTCTAGGCACGGCTCTAGGCACGGCTCTAGGCACGGAACCAAGTCGTACTCAAGGCACAGCAGCGCGATATCTTTGCGGGCACACTCAAAGAACGCGAATTCGCCCAGACAGGGACAGGAAACCAAGGACGTCGGAAATGCACCGGTTGCGGTGTCAGTGAGCACGAGCGGTCTTGGCAGTCCCCGGGTCGGCACCGGTGACCGTGTGCTCTCATCCCCGCCCGTGGAGGATGCCGCACATAGCGGTAGCGCTAGTGATGTGCCAAGGGCGAAGGCCGAACGTGCTCCGGAATCGGGTGGTGGCAAGCTGGACCCGACAGAGGGAGAAGTCACCGACGTGCCGAACGGGAATAACTCGGCGATAGTATCAGGGGACGGCCGAAGCGGAGGCACTCCGGCTCCCCCGTCACCGGTAGAAGCATCGGTCGACCCCACGGAAACGCCTCCCAGCGCCAAATCTGGCGTTGCGGGAGGCGTAATGGAGCCGGAAACCATCTATATTCACGGGCAAAAAGCACCCGGAGTGACGGCTGCCGTTGCGACTACAGCAGACCTTCACCCGATAGTGAAGGCGGAAAGTGAGACGGAGCCACCCCCGGGTGCCCCAGTGAAGGAAGCGAAGCTCGGTATTCTCAGCGCCGACGTGGCAAAAGCAGCGGTTCTCGCAGGCCAGGAAATTCAGTCGGAGCCAGATGGCGTGGTGCTCACGGGTGGACTCGACCAAGTCGCGAGGATCGAGCGGTCTCGCGTGGAAGCGGAGGTCTCACCTACCGAGGTAGAGGAAGACGTGGGTTCTACGAAAGTGGAAGAGAAGGTGGTCCCCACGGAAGAGTCAGCCCCTTCATGTAGAGCTACAGCAATAGCTGGAGAAGAACGAGGAAGACTGGGGTCCCCCATTGGTTCCTCTTCTCTTGTACACCCCAGAGACGCCAGTGAAGAACAGGTGAAGCGAGAAAATTATCCTCTTTGTTATCACGTCGCAGTTTCGATGCCTCTGGACATTGCCTTAATAACCACCACCAATTCTCAGTATTAGAGGAAGTTGGCTCGCCTTTGGTTGGTGGAATTGCAATTCTAGAAAGTCATTTCAAGGATTTCCGCGAACACCCCACGCTTGCGTCCCTACTGTATCATGTATCCTACTGTATCATACTATATCATAGATGGCCGCGAAAGAAGAGTCGCCAAGGTCGGAACGTCGGCCCTCTCTGCGCCATCTCAAGAACCGGCTCCGTGAACAGGACGATTTTTCGTCGGGAGGCGAGGAGGTAAGACAACCCAAGAAACTTTGCCTGTTATTTAATAGGTATATACATATGCATATGATATCAATCATGTTTCTGGTTTGGCGCCAATCGAGGATGAAACTCTCATGACCGGGGAAAAGGGTAAAGCATGACCTTGGGAAGAAGGTAGTGACGTGTGAGAGTGTGAAAGGTCGCGACTCACCGAGTGCGTCTGATTTATTTTGTGTTTTGGTTGGTTTGATTTTCCTAGGAAACAGTGCACAACAGGGTGCAGGTGTCCCCATGTAGCTATTTATCTGGCGTATGTTTTGTGGCATCGCTCTTTCGGTCTTGCACGCAGGTACTTTGTTGTACAACATGCATACTATGTAGAAGTCGACGACCTCGGTACAAATGTGTCTGGGGCCTACCTTGGTGATCTTTTTTGACCAGCTAAATTGAGGGCCGAAATATACATTTCGTGAGGTTTAGTTAAGGAGAAACCCAGGAAAAGATTCGCACGTTGGTGCCCTTAAGAGCCCCCGCCTTTCCACGAATAACATGTGGCCTACGGAAGAGTCGTATGTATCCCCATCGATTATCTTCCGAGTCAGGATCAGTTCTCGTACTTTGTTTGCCTGTACGGACAGTAAGGCGCTCATTTCTTGGAAGACATGTTCCAGCAACCGCTCATGGTGGTTCATACTTCCGTAAGCTATAGTCCATGTATCGGTGGCATATGGCTTCGAGCGAACCAGCATCCTTCCGTGCTTTATCTGCAGTGTGCACCCATGGTGCATCTCGAGGCCTTCGCTGAATGGACGTCTCCGGCCGTCACCCATGCTTGATACTCGCAGGAGGATGGAATGTCAAGTAGCGACGAAGAGCAGATCGCCGCCGGCGGTGGTGTAGCCGCGTTTTACCGTGAGTCGTCAGCAACTGCCGGTATATCGGCCTCTACCGCTCAAGCATCGGACGAGTTGAACGTGTTGGACTCGTTCGACATTCCCAAGGAAGATCTGCAAGACAAGGTGAGTATCTATCAAAAACATAGTGTGATGGCGTCTCGCATATTCAGCGTATCTCGTAGACCCCGGTTCAGCTCGGAAGCCCTCTTGTACCACGTGGAGAGCGTACGGAGTCTGATCAGGGTAAGCTTATTAATAGCAACATCGCAAGGCAAGGGGGTTTCGAGGGATGGTCCCAAGCACGACATATCACCACACCGGGAATTGTACCAAGCATAAATGAGCAGGTCTAACGGTATGGAACCCGGGTTTCTCCTCTGCCTCGGCAACCCCCCAGGTGATCGAAAGTTTCTCATGCGGCTTGTATAGCGGGGGACTGCCGCTACACGGGCGCCTCTACGTCACCGGGAAATACGCTCTTTTCTCCGGCTGGCGTAACACCAAGGTGAGATATCCTCATTAAACGTTTAGCACGGAAGACGCACGACGGCGGGGAGAACCCCCAATGTTGTTGACATGGCCCATACTTCAGTCACTGCACCTACAGTATGCCTGATATGCGATCCTTCGCGACTAACAGCATGTTTCCAACGCTGCTCATCACCTGGCACGGCAGGTGGTCGTGCTGCTGTCAGGCGTGGTTCGGGTGGAGAAGACTTCTACTCTCCGCTTTGTGCCCAATGCCTTGACTCTCGTCAAGAGGTACGTCTTTGAGGTGCTTTGTACGCACTTGAATGCGAAATGAGAGAGATCTATGTCGAAGCACCTATCGTGGAACGAGATTGTGTGTGTTCCTTTGTTGGCGTTGTGAATACGTTGAACGCTACACTCACTTACCCTGTACCAACACTTGCGTTGTCACCTTCGATGTTGCCGTGTGGTTACGCTCGCTCGCTTGATGCGTTTTGGATCCGTTCTCCTGAGCAGGGGCGGAGAAAAGGTCACTCTCGGGTCTTTCCTCTTCCGCGACGACTGCCACGCTCTCCTCTTGCGGTTGGTCAAGGTCTCTGGCTCCATCTCTCTGATGCACGGAGTGTCTCCTGGTACCCCGACCGGTGCACTGCCTCTAGATGGCAGTTCAGACGAGCTCCCTGAAGACTTACTTGAACCGGAACCCTCCGAGACCGCCCCTGGCACAGCGATATCCCGCGCTCTCGCTGTAGCAGGCCGCCCGGACGATTCGAAGTTCGAAACCATGGTCGAAGCAGTTCTTCCCTGCACTACAGCCCAGGTATATACTGGTCCAGAGGCCACACTCTCCATACCGCTTGAGCTCTGTCACACAGTATTATAGATTTGTTATTCCCTGTGTGCCTGACAAGATTGCTTGTTGTTTAGTGTTGGCGCGATGCATGTCATTTCCCGCGCATCCATGGGCCAATTGGATGTGTGCCGCGGCCAAACCCCTAACCTCGCTGTGCTTGTGTGACTGTCTTTTGGACTTGTCAGGTTTTCGCGTGGCTATGGGGCCGGGATACGAAGTTTTGGGCTGATTTCCTTCGTGCCCAAGGAGAGACTGGGCTTACGATTACACCCTGGGGGAAGACGGCAGTGCATTCTGAGGCCGGAAGAGGACTGAGGGACCTCTTTCCGGGAGAAGCTTTCGATGAGCAGCGGGAGCTGACCTTCACACACCCTCGAACAGGCTTCGTTGTCGGTACGTGCGATGCCCTTAGTTGCTTCGGGGTCGGTATTTGTGTATCCAAGCCGAGCTATCGAGATTGGGCCTTTGATCGTTATGTCACTTGCGGCGCTGCGCCGAATGTGTAAGCTCGTACCCCGTTCCCCCTTTGGTTGATGCTGCTGTGATTCGTCAGGCCCCAAAAAGGTTTTGACGCGGCAGGTGCAAGGTTACCGCGTGGAGCGGCGGGAAGACTGGACTGGATCGCGAAGGCCGATGGATCGAGTCGTCTTGTGCCAGGTAGGTGCTGTCCCTGGTTGTAGATCAGCTACCTAGCTACCCAGGAGACTATGATGGTTTTTGCCTAAAGGTACTGTGGTGCAATTTTGTTGCGAGACTCTCAGCATGGAATGGACGAGAAGGGTGCCGGAAAATCTTTTTTGCAGTCGTTCGGGGTGGAAAATATTGCGAATCCGAGGCTGATCACTACCACTGGGTTTCTTCCCACCTGTAATTCAACCCAACACTCTTAAGTGCTGCTATACAGCATCCGCACGACAGCTCAGCGCGGATCAAGCTCTTATATCCGTCGAGAAGGCCACCTGCCCCTCTCTCTAGCGCGCGCTCTCCTCTCCTCTTTGTCCGCCTCATCGCCGACGCCATGATGAATGCTGAATGCCGCGCCTCTTCGCCACGTGTGCTCGGGCTGCAGACGACCATGATGGAGCGAGGAGCCCCACTCGCTGACCATTTCACCCTTCTCGGGAAGGTTATCTTATCTCGAGACCCTCCCGGCCAAGATCAAGAACCGCGGTGTCGCGTCTGCATTGGATTCGATGTAGCATTCCATCGGAGTACGATGCTTCGAGGCGCAATCCGCTCTGGAGCTCAAGAAGAAACGAGGTGAGAAACCCTGAAGCATGTTCTTCAAACTCCACTGAGCGCCTCTTGCACGAGAATGGACTCCTATTATAGCAAAACCTTTTGACAAAGAAGTGTCAAGGTTTTCCGGAGAAGAGCAGTTGCCATGTGTGTGTGTGTAGGGAGGTCTGTTGTAGCACACCACGATATGGAGGGTTTCTCCCCGGCATACTCGTCGTTGACAGACAAGACCTACAGACTTGTCAAGGAGGTCCTGTGAAATCCATAGAATCCATGCCGGTTGCGGGTGTTTCGATTTGACTGGCATCACTAGCTCCTCAGGGTATGAACTCGAACAGACGCAAATAGAGTTATGCCCAGTGTTCAGCGGGTTCGTAACTCTCACAGTACAGTCTTCAACACACGTCCTCTTGAGGGTAGGTAGTGTTGCGCGTGGTACGTTTTTTAAAGCGGCCTTGGCTGTGGTCGTTATGTTTTGGTGCTTGGCTCCGTCGTTTCAACCCTGAGCGCGCCGCTTCCGTCGCGTTGCCTGTCAGAAATTCGTGGAAGTCTTGGCTGGCGGCCTCGAAGAAGGTGGTCATGTACCAAAGACACCAGCTCGGTCGTACGGCCGCCAATGATGGGGTCGCGGCTAAACCTCCTGAAGGAATTTTTGCGCTTGCCGAGGACTTCGTGCCTCAAGACGGGGCGACGGCAGGCGTCGACGGACAGGCGCCATGCGGTGCGGAGATGGAACCGGCAATTCAGCCACCGGAGAAAAACACAGACTGGGCTAAACTTGTTGTGGGCGCGGCCCGCTGGCTGGCGGAGAATGGAGTGTCTGCCTTGGAGTCGGCGGGTGTGTCGACCGTCTTGATATTTGTGTGTCTATTTCTGGTGATGATGCAGCAGCGTGATGTACGGCGACTCAGCGGGCAAGTGGAGGAGTTGGTGAACGCTGTCGGCGAGATGCGCAACAACGTAGACAGGAACATAAAACCAGGAGACAAGTAAGGTTAGTCTGTTCAGTTTACGAGAATGCTAGGGTAGTGTACGGCGCAGCACGCCTCCTTCCTGCACGTCATGATTTTTTAGTCAGCGTGAACGTCTGACAATATTCAAGAACTTTCGGTCACAAAAGAAGCCCCTGGCATCCAGATCGAAAAGTGGTGATCTTCAACCTCCAAATAGACAAGATGTACTTGCCATGTCGATATTTTTCGTGCTTCGGCATGTCTTTCTCTAGTGGCAGCGTATAGTTTCTCACGCTTCCTTCTGGGAGGCACGTACAGGGCTCATCGGTACATTACCGCGAAGACCGTCAGCCATCCGTGGCACGTGTACGCCGCCGCGACTGACTTCATCTCGCGGGGATGCATTTCGAAAAAAAACAGTCTTAGCAGAGCAGGAAAAACACAACTGCTTTGCATGAAAGAGGGACCCTTTCGATTACTGTTCAACGCACACACGTTCCCACACACCATGAGACCATGAGCAACACGATACAAAATACACACGAGCCACGCGATCAAACGCAGCGGGTTTCAGCGATAGGATCTGAGGCAAGAGGGCCGCTAGCCCCAAACAACGCACTCACGCAAAAGCGAAAAGTCGCGGTGAAAAAAAATTCCAGCACATGAATACTGGAGTGTGTACGGAAAACCGGCACCCCCGAACACTGAGATGCCGCGATACAACCGTGATAACATTGGCCATGTCCTCTTGCGCCGCCCCCGGGAGGCGAGTCACCCAACTCCCGAAGAGGAGCCTCGTGGATCTTGCGCGTGGTCGTCCCGGAGCCGTACACCATACCATCCGAGATTTCAGGACTTGGACCTTGTCTGTGATATTCTTTTAACACGTACGTACCAAGCACCTCGTGCACCTAGCAAAGACGCTTTTTGTCCCACGAAATACACAAAGCACGTACCAAATTTCTACTTACAACGTTTACGTTTCCAACACCACGCAGCGACGCTACAACACGGTCAGGCCCCACAAGTGCAGGGAGCTTGCGCATACTTCTACATCGTTTCGTGGAACACAAACCGAGACAGAGCAAGCTGCGTTGCAAATACTTCCACGAACAGCAAAACTGACAAAAACCCGTACAAGCTGTGCACGTGGCGTGGCCGAGGGACTCATCGAACCTACCAAAAACGCCATCGCAGCCGGCTCCTCCAAAAATCGACGCACTCAGTCGTCTCTCTAAGATAAGTAACGAAATGTGTCCAGCCGCTTTCGTTCCTTGCGGGAACTCAGTGACACCTGCAGCATACTGCTACCCTTCGGTTCCTTGACGTCAACAAGGTATTCGAGTCTTCGGCAGAGCAATACTGCTGTAGCCTCCAAAATGCGCGACGAATGGCGTCAAGGGGTTCTAGTCGCCATTGCTAGGCAGTGTTATCGGCGAAAGCGGAGAGTGCGGAGGGGAGGGCGGGATGGGGGGTGAACCGTCTCCAGTGACCTTTCCTGGCCCGTTCTTGTAATAGTCGTCGACCTTCGGGTGGCTGGCAACCTGTCCATGGTTGCAAGGGTGCGACATGCGAGGTACTTGTAGACACAAGGGCAATTCGAGAGCCAACGCGAAAAGGCTGCAAGTCTGGACAGGTAACGGAAACACAAGAAGCAAACACGCCTAAACACTGGACGCAATAACTATTAGACGAGAGGAGGGAAGCGGTTTATCTCGCGACAACAGCACACCGGTCACCGTTCCGACCACATGTAATATACATTGCAGCTAGTTTGTGACTCACCGCTTCGGAGTGAGCGCGGACCCTCCGGAAGTTTCGCAGTATCGTGCTGGGGATTCCGACGAGCACCTGACGTTGGACGAAGAAACGACCGTGCAGGCAACCATTCACCTATCGTTCTCAATCTCTCCCGATTTGGGAATCTGGGAAGCAAAGTTCGCGCCTCCCGATGGTGGACCTATGGCATCAACTTGAGTTTGATTCGCGACCAAACACACCCAAAGGTGCAAACTGTTTTACGGCGGCATGAATCCCTCGCTGACTTCACTGCGAAAAAGGTTGCATACCCTTGGCTGGCGTTTTCTGGCAACGGCATGTCAGCGGTCCACCCTGTGCTCGTCGCGTACTCATCTCTAGCTTACACAGATATACGGTGCAGATAATTGTAGGAATGTGTCGTTTGTATAGGGTGCTCGCGACGTGCTTCCTGTCTCTACAAGGTCAAGCGTTGATATCGCGAGCTTTGAGCCACATGGATAATGTTCAATTTGTTCTCCAGCGGACTGCGAACAACATCCTCTCCCGCATCGCATCCCTCCTGTTTCGGAAGACACTGACGTGCATACATGCGCACCAAAGACGATAGTCCAGTCCGAATACAAGAAGAACGTAAGCTGTTACTTGATGAACGAGCTTTCGCGTACAATCTCACCCCACGCCTCAACCACTTCATCCTTGTATAGATGACGAGGTCGCAGATGGTGATCTCTTCTCCGACGAAGAACGTGGTTCCTGCGCGCTCCAGCCATCGCTCGAGGTATTGCAACCACAGCGGCAGAGTCACCTCCGAGAGCTCCTTTCGCATGCTCAGCTGTTTCCGTACCGCATGTAAAACAGAGGAGGAAGAGGTTATAGACAAGCGCTCGAGACGGGTCGACGTCACCCCTGACGGGACGTTCCATGTATCATTCAGGCCCAAGGAAGTGTGACGATGCTATCATAGGGGTAGTACAATCGATCTCTAAGGTCGCGGTTGAACTTCCTCAAGCAATGTGCAAGTTCAAACGTTTGGGGCCACTTCCCCGACAGACGCCGTTGGGCAAACTGTTTGTGCTTTGCGATCTCCCAATCGGGACCCTGCGGGCGCCTTTTTGAAGCCTACCTTGCGCTGCGCGTTCGTCTCGTAAATTGACGGTCGGATAACGGCCTGGATGTCGAACATGCAGTCGATGACGGCATCCACTTTGGCTGCTGCAATCGGGTCCGAAGGATACCTTCGGTAAACAAGAGCGAACGACGGCGTGCGATAGAGGCGTTGAAAACCAGTGACATAAAACGAGTCCTACGCGAGGAAATCCTGCGTGGGCAAATGATGCATCTACTCGAGGGATATAAGCAGTGTCCAACACCCACAACATGTACTTGTTGACGCTGGGCACTGATCAATTGTCCAACAACAGAGTACGTCCCCCTTACGTGTACTTGTTGAGTCTGGGTACACTTCATAATGAAAGGCGGAGACGGTGCTTTGGGTTGCTACCATAGGCAGTGGCTGCTGACTGACGGGATTTAGACATTTAAATCGCTTCTGCAGTAGGCGCGCTCGAATACACATGTGGGAGTTCGTTGCGTCAGGCAGCCCCACGAG
Organism: Ectocarpus sp. CCAP 1310/34; assembly: GCA_902602495.3. Lineage (NCBI taxonomy): Eukaryota > Phaeophyceae > Ectocarpales > Ectocarpaceae > Ectocarpus > Ectocarpus sp. CCAP 1310/34. The sequence continues at coordinate 245,322 of CACKRE030005015.1, read as the reverse complement.
AGAGGGATTTAAGGGCTCGGCGGTACTTGTACAAGCTAAGCTGTGTTGCCAATTTTGTGAGACTATGAACGTCCCCACCCCCCGCACCAAATGGAGCCATGTTGTTTTGGTACTTGCAGTGGATAGACCACCTTTACTCCCAACTCGCGGGCGTTACAGCAGTAGGGCACACACTTCAGTGCTTGGTACTGTGTACACCCTAGTCCCTTAGGTGAACATTCTCTACGTCGATGGGTTTGCAGAGAACATTGTTTGTCAAGAACGTGTACATCGCGATCACGGATTCCAAGACCATTAGGAACAGTTATTAGTTGTAGCAAATTGTCACCAGCCACTGTGATACGTGAGCAACATGATACCGCGGAGGGTCCTCCCTGGCGGTTTGTTGTTGGACCTGGCAGAGATTAATAGGGACACTGATTTCAACTCACCCTTCGACTGCTGTGGCTAGTCTTCTTTCTTTCGTGGTTTCATGTGTAATTTCCAAAAATAGCAGTACGTCATATCTCTACAGAGGTTGTTGTTCCCGCTGGCATCACTCCTTGCTCCGAGCGTGAAGACTTGGCCGCACACAACAGTCTAATATTCGGCAGGTGTTCCTCAATCCTCACTCGGCTGCTGTATCTGGACTACCTGGTGGAGCTGTAGAATCTGCCACACATTCCTCCGAACAGATATCGTCTCGAGTGGAAAGTCTCTCTATGGCGATGTATATATATTTCCTACAAAGATGCAGNTTTTATGCGTCCTAACATCAGGGTTTTGATATCCTGTGTAAGACCACTGTTTATGGCGGCGGAATCTCAATCTTAATCTTGATTTTTGGTAGGGGAGGGGGGGTCGATTCAAGAAATATCTCGGATGTACACTTGTTATGGAGTCCACATCTTGCCTCAAAATCTTGGCAAGATTTGGAATGAAACCAAAGAGCCAGCCCCCTCTTGCCCAAACACTTAGCCAAGATTTGGGCGCTGGCAGCCTTGTCAAAATCTTGCCGAGGGGGGGGGGTCAATAGCGCCGCACCGTCCCAGACCGTCCACATAATCAGCGAGTGCGACCTGAGTTCTTGACG
>CACKRE030005015.1:228789-243300 GCA_902602495.3 Ectocarpus sp. CCAP 1310/34 | reverse complement strand
ATCCTGCTAAGGGTGTTCGGCATCTTGTGCTTACTTCCTTGCGTACGGATGACAGCTGCGTATGAATTAATTTATTTTCTGGTGCTTACACTTCCAGAGACAGTTGTGAGCACTGTGTAACTGCCTCGAGGGTGCTTGATCTTGGGGGGGGGTCGCTTCTATCTTGCCAAGGTTTTTGAATCAAGATCAATATATGTTTGCCATAAACAGTGGTCTAAGGGTTGCAAAACAAATTGCTCTTGCCTGCACACCTCATACCCCACACCACACACCACATACCACACGCATCTTGGGAAGAAATGGCGCAATAAATTTACGTGATATTTTTTCGTGTTTCACTCACAGTCCACCGATTTTTCCAGCGTATCGGAGAATCGCAGCGCTCTGGGGAAAGACCTCTTCATCCACCGTTAGGATCGGAAGCTGAGCAAACGGAAGGTCTGGTATACGGCATGACAACACAAAGGGGCCTTGAGCAAGAGGGAGGGGTGTCTACATGTATACACGTAGAACGTCTCCGAGATGACGTTTCGAAGCATCAAAGCGTGATATAGTTCGAACGTTCGGACCGGCGGCGCCCTTCTGTACAGCGGTAGTTTGAAGTTACGGATGAATCGGACGGAATGTGTTCCACTCCGTGTTGCCAACTGCGGGGCCAACGCTGCTGGTGCTCACTCGCACCGGAATCATCGCCGACAACTCTCCACGAGCAGTCCACCGTAAACAACGTATCCCACCGTCCAGGTGTTAACCCAACCAAGGCATGTTCTAAAATTAAGTTACACAGCAACGAGTACCTGGTACTTACACGGGTAGAATTCCAATGGAGTGAGTGAGACGGAATGACAGCAGCCGATGCACTCTATCCTATGGAAGACCACGCACCCCACAATAGAGATCCACGCACGCTTGTCGACATGGCTTGAAGATTGCTGTCATGTGTACCTTGTTTGATTTTCGCGAACTCTTGCCGCGAAACTCTTTGGTCCTTGAACGGTATGCCGCCCACGTAGAAAGCGAGCCTAATCGCCTCCGCAGGCCCCGGGATGTCAAAGTACGTCAGAGTAATGGAAGACATTTGGTGACTCTGGTACCTGCGACGCGCTGTGAGAATTGGCAGGTAGCGTGGGTGATGTGGTAAGTTGTGAGTATGGCGGTGGGTCAAATTAATTACGCCGCATATTCTTTGTGGACCGGGTGATCGGGTGGATGTACCAGTTAAGGGTGGACTGTGGGCCACACGACACACACACGTGGCCATTTGCTTACACGACGGTGGTTGAGAAGGAGTCTTTCCCGCAACTCCCCCACCCATAGGTCCTGCGTACCCCCTTGCTTCCTCTCCTGTTGTTGCCTGCCTTTCTGCTTTGGTTGTTGTTTGAGAAGGAGTTTTTGATCGCCGCCGGTTGCGCGGTTTGCCTGCTCAACTCATGATCATCCGACTTTTAATGGGCGAGAGGCCCGTAGATGGTTCCGGGTTAGACTATACAACAAACAATTTTCCTGAAATTGTGTCGAACAAGTTACTACAGAGGTGCTGTTGTCGAAAGACACCGCGCCGTGTTCCCTGTGAAGGAAGTACATTTAATGACACACGACAAAGCGGAGGGCAGCAAGCAACTACGAAGGGATGCGTTGTAAAATGTAGGGTACCTTTTACCTACAGATGTTTTTGTTCTTGGCTCCAGCTGATATAACTGAAATCATCAGTTTAAGGCCCAAAGCAGACTCGAAATAAGCCCAGTACCCAGCCGGTTCTCCTCCTCCACTCACTGAAAAGTCCAACACATCCCGTTCGACTGTGGTTATGTCTCGAACGGGTTGTCTCTCTATGTTTGGATTTATTTTTCCCGATACCATGAAAGGAAAGCTGGGAAGGCCGGCGCAGAGACCTCGACCACCTCCATAGCACCACAACCAACGCTCACGTTGTTTTGGGCAGAAGGAGAAGTGCTCGTCAGCCGTGTCAAAATACTTAACTTCCAAGATTGCCGCCGGCATTCGGGGCCGTCAGTTTGAGTCCGAATCTCCACACACACGACAGACAAAAACAAAAAAATGCTATTCCCAAACAACAAGTAGAGAGTGCCACAAAAACTCAAGCTCCGGCTTACGAAGCTATGGTCATCAACAAACCAGCGAACGAACGCATGGTGCTGCAAAAAAACATGACCAGCACGCACACAATACGACCATACCCTCGTACTCCGATACCTGTTACTGTACAAACGACCTACCGAGCAAACGAAGAGCCTTCAAGTGCCACACACTCGCGTATAACACGTATACCGAGAACGACAGCAACTGACTTCACCAAAACAATGGAGCATGAACGGTATACAACAAAGCTGGCGCCCTAGTCGGCCGCAGCGCACACGACGACAAGCGCACCTCTACACACTGCGGCCTGGTGCCTCTAGGTCGTGAATTAAAAGCGTGAAGAAATGAGATAGATGTGGTGCAATAAACAGAAGGACGAATTGCGCCACCCGCGCACACACGCGTTTCGAGGCGATCAATATATTTCATATTTGGGTCAATGCAAGAGTGAGATCCTTCCGCTTCTTCCGGACACGACACGTGCCTTGGCCCCATGCAATCGGGCAAAAACCTAAGCGTGCTCGGCGGTGGTGAGGCCAAAACCGCGAATGAATCCACAACAACATCGCGGTACGCAATGCCATCATCGGGTGTTCAAGTCTTCCGCTGGGGGTTCCAGTGGCAGTCCATCTGCAGGGCTATCGGCTTCCTCGCCAGCTGGGAGAGCCAGCGGGGTGGGGACAGTCCACTCCGCGCTGGGCGACGTGGGTACTCTAGCGTCGGTGATACCTGTCCAAGGTTCGACAAGAGGTTGGACACGCGGCCATCACGAAAACGCCCTGATCGCTCGAAGGTACGCACGTGCCACTCGCTATCCACACTTACCAGTAGGATTTTGCAACATGGCCCCCTGGAATACGTGCTTGCCTTGCCTTGACGTTCGACCACTCCCTACTATGCACGTTCGATTCATTGCGTATAGAAGACATACTCCGGAGTATCAAACCTCCTTCGCGCGGCAAAAGCCTAGTCAATGCATGCAACGACGGAAGCATGAGGCGGGCCACGCGCTTCTCAGATGCAACGTAACGTCACGTGCTCACCGACCTCGCGAACGGCAAGATCAAGATATAAACTAAACGAGGACTCCGGGAAACTCTCGGTCCAAAAAACCATCAACCTAACCTGTCGCTGGTGTTGTTGACGCGGTGCCGTTGGCGCTTGGTTCTCCGTTCACTTCGGGACAGTTCAACTCCTGGTGGACCTGCCGGTTGGAACAACAACAACACCAACAACAACGACAACGGCACTCGTGGTGTTTGCTTTCATAAAAGAGGGCTTCATGCAATACTCGACGAAGACATGCATCGCTCTCCTCCCAAACAAGAGCAACAATGGTCCAGTTCTTCCGTCTACTACCATACTAATAATGCTTGAGTGTAGCAGGTACATTTTCCAAAGGTCCAAGCACCAAAGCTGGCGACAAGGAACTGCCGTGCCCCCACCCTCTATCTCCCCCGTTTCTGCGACTCTAGCGCTATGGCAGTGGACCACATGTTTACGGCGAGCGAGCGATACGTTTACCTTGCGTTGCCAAGACTTGGCCTTCTCGTAGTTTGGGTTCATACCCAAGGCCAGCTCGAAGTTGATCTTGGCCTGGTGCAGATCTCCTGTTAGATACATATGTTACGACGAGGGATGCGGCGTCAGGACCAGCACAACACGCGCTTGTGTTAAAATGTCATATACATACTTCAACACCAAAATTGGGCGCTGGGAGACCCTGGCTCCCGTTGTAGCGGCACACATGCGCGTCGTAACAACCAACAAACCCACACTAAAATTAGCAAAGCTACATTGAGCTGCTGTGATGGCTCACCCACTACAGCTGTCTGCTTGTGGTGCATACTTCATCACCAACGCAAATGTTTGCGAGGCGTCTCACCCATGCTGTAGTAGCACAGCCCCATATTGTGGAACGTCACGTGGTGCTGTCCGACGCTCTCAGAGCTGTCCCGGTAGAATTCGAGAGCATTCTCGTACTCCCGGATGCCATAGTAGAACCGCCCGATCTCGAATGCCACGTCCTGACGCGGCGCGAGGGAGGGAGGGAGGGGACAACGGCCGTCCGACTGTGAATACAAAAAAACTTTGTTGCGTGCAGTCGCTCGCCCACAAGTACACCATGTAGGAGAGCGTCACGACACTATTCGGACGGATGCTGATACCACCAACATGGTGCTAGCTAGTGTCGGGTGTCGAATGAGCCCTCGAATTATGCAAGGCCGACCGCTCTCTGGACACAAGAAAACTCAGCACCTGGTGGTGGCTGTGATGCAGAAAGCTTCGCCAGTCAGCCTGACAAAAAAAAACACGGGGAGCGTGGGTCACCACGCCGCCAACAGACGAGCTGTGATGGGTGGCCGGACAGCGACAGCGACAGCCACACCGCTTCGCCTCAACAAACAACTCACGACCGGGCCCTTGTGACTCTTGATACAAAACCATATGGCTGAATCGAGTTGTTTTCACTGCATGACGAGTTGTAGCAGTGTAGTGTACCATACCTTGTCCTTATCCAGCATGTAGTAGTTGCTCCAAACGCGCGGAATTCCTCGGCACAGGTCCTTCTTCAGCTTTGTCACCGCCGTCGAAACCTTTTAGAACACGCCAGGATCCGACAGATTTTCATGGTTAGAGTACGGAAGGCAGCGGGCGGTGCTTCGCCAAAACTCGAGCTCACCAAGCGCGGACGGCCGCCCTAGTATTCCTTCCGCCTTGCCAAGACTGAAAGACTGAAATGAAAACGCAGAATCTCGTGAACGCCGACGACTGCGATGGCAATACACCTGGACATTCGCCCGCTCAACGTAATGTAATCACGCATTTCACACCGAACACCGAACGAACTTACGCAATGCTGTGCGTTCTCCGTCTCATCTCGAGCAGTCTAAAACAAGCAAACCTACCTGGTTGAGGATGGTGTCTCTGAACTTGTAAAACACATCGGGATCCCAGTCGCCCAGTTTCAACAGCGCCACGACGCTCTTGAGTGTTGGTGTCGCGGCGTCCTGAAACAAGAATAATCAGCAAAAGGAATCACAAACACGTGTTAGAACCCGTCGAGAGAGAGCCTAAAAGCCAACTACAATACACCGTCCGTAACCGGAGCGAGACACTCGACAATATCGTCACAATCAACGCGTTTTTGTGCGATATTTGCAGACTCTTGTTCGCGCGGGCCACTGCTCATACCCTGCTCTGCTTGTCCATGCACTTTCCACAGAAGGCCACCCGATTCTAGAACTGAACGACCTTGGCCTTCTGGCCACTCGAGCGGACCTCACGGTCACACCCACCCCATTCTGGCGGCGGAGCCAAAATGCCTTCTGGCGCAGTGAGTCCGTCAAGCGAATATGTTCAACCAGCAAAAACTTACTCCCACACCGGAACCATTCTCGTTACGAGACGCGGATGGCGGGAGCAGAAAACACAACACATCAACATCATCTTGCTCCCCACGCACTACAGAACAACGGCAACAGAGGATGTGCAAACCGCGCTGGCTCTCACCTCCTTCATGCACTTCTGCATCACAAAGAAGTCGTTGGGGCCGAACTGTTCCACGTTCGTTCTGAACGCGGCCTCCAGGTGCGGGAACTGGCTCGATCGCTCCAAGTCTTTTCTGTCCATTGCCTCCCCCGTCCATTCCCCGTCCTCGTCTGTATACGCATGCGCACGCAAGACAAGAGAAAACAAGCCGAACCAATAGTCACTCCCAAGACCCACTCAATCAGAGGCTGCGTCGACGGCGATGAATGAACCTCCAACGCAGAAAGGCCCGTCGCAAAAATCTCGGGGTACATGTAGGACGCGCATGAATTCATCCTCTAAAGGCACCAGTTACAACAAACACGATGTCCCGCAGAACGATTGACACGTGCCACCAACCGTTCCAGGCTACATACGCACAGTTCACAGGTCACAATCTTGTCTAGCTGGCAAGCACACCGACAGGGTCGACCTCAACAGAACCTTCAGAGTTCTGGAGCAGCCTTCGCTTAACCTTCGACCAGGCTAGCTGCCGCTTGTCTGCAATTCCGCCACGAACCGGGACTCACCGCCTCCCGAGTCCCCAGTTAGCACGAACGTCGACACCTTCAAGCTGGCCTGTGTTACATTACGGGGCATCGAGGGCAGGCAGGCCACAAGGGCCGAGTGGCAGACGTCGATCAACGGTGTGCAGACCGTTGGCAGCCTTCAGGCTGGCAGAGACACTTGCTACATAGGGGTGAGGGTGAAGCCGGGGGATCCATCCCCCAGTCCTCCCGCCTGTTGAACCCCGAGATCGCGAACAACTAGCCCATAGCCCATAGCCGCACGGCAGCAGAAACACTACGGCGGAATGACCGGACAGGTCAAAACTGTTGTGAGGAAAACGGATTTGATGCCACGTGTAGGACTGTTTGTGTCTTTTCGCCTTCATAATACAACATCACACTTTGGCCGCGTCAAAGGCGTCACTCACACACCAAAAACTTCCCGCAGTGCGGGCCGACTAGTACAAGCGGTTCAATCATAGACGCAAGTACATAAAAACACAACACGTGTTGTCCTCAAGAGATCAGTATGCATATATTCAATCAGAAACTCAAGCTGAGCCAGAACAAAGCCACTGGCGAGGAGCGACTCAGCGGGTGTTTAGCTTACTTCAACCGAAAAGTATAGCCGGCGACGCCGGCCAATTTCTCGACACCAGAATGATTGCCCGGGTCCATTTTCGGGTGTGCGCAACGATTTTTCATGCTCCCACCTCTTCCTGCGGGTTGTGTAGCGCGAATCCGCCCCTGCTCGTAAAGTAGGCGCCGATGGAGTGGTAGTTCACCATCACTGAGAAAGACCCATGCACCGCGATGTGCGGGTCCATCAAGCCCTTGAATTGCTCTGGGTTGTTGTTCCCCTTATCCCCCGAGATGACGAAAGCGCTATTATCATAGAGGTGCGGGAGAACGGGGAGTTACAATTAGCCACTTCGTGGACGTCTGGCTCACGGTGACTGGGGGAGCTGAGGCTACCAGGCTACATGAGCTCTTGGATGATATCTTCCAGCATGGCCAGTGTTTCTATCGTACACTTTGCAACAACAGAGACAAGTGGGATGCTCTCGCAACGGAAGCACCGTACGCATCACCAAAGGTTACCCTACATCATACTGAGCTTGAAAACAACAAGATAATGTTGGGCACACGATCTATCTGCCTCTGTCTGTCTTTTGTCTGTCTGTCTGCGGCCTGGACTCACCGGTTGTCGCTGAATGTCATCAATCGTCTCAACGCCCTCAGAGCTCCCACTGGAAAGAGGATGGACATCCCGCCCGAACCCTGCGCCGCGTAGTCTACGTACCAGTCCAGTATTCGCTTGAAATGCGGCTGTTTTCCGACACCCAATCATATCCAGCAGAGGGACAAAAAGGGGAGGAAAAGACAGCATAGTCAACCCAAGATCGGCGGTGGTTGCGACACGATAGACAGACACTCTTACAGGCTGAGAGTGCTTTCCACACTGGGCCTGCCTACTTCCGTCATTTTTTGGGACATGTAATAAAAGCGGCAGCCAGTAGAGCCGCAAGCACAATGGAGAGCTACAACAGGTCGTCACTTTTACATGCCCATGGTTTTCGCTCGAACACCCACATCTTAAGTGTATGGAAAAACTTTCGACACCGTCGTAAGCACGATGCCGATACTGACAAACATGCATCGATTTCGATCGGGCAAATGAAACGGTCTGAGGAAATCAACACACCACGGTATTCCTCTCCCCATCGTAAGAACCCGAAGGGATGCAAACGCCAGTTTGGCGTTGTCCTACAGCAAATAATCACGCCGCCCTTGCGTTTAGTCTAGAGCACAAACCTCGACAGAACACACACCTCATCGCCATCTTCGTCCGTGTAGTAATCGTCCGGGATATCTTGATAGCTGAACCTGTTGTCTAGCCGCTGGATAATCTCTGGGTCTAAGGGGTCTGGCTCATCTTTCTGGGTCGACCCAACGCTGATCAGCCCTTCCTTCGCTTTCCCTTGGTCTACCTGTGGACCCACACCGAACCGCACCCCAGCATTTAACAGGGGAATATTTCCTCGGCAGATGAGGTTCTCCAAAAGTTACACCGTGGCTCGCCTTCTTCTGGAGGTGCAAGCAAGTGTGGAGTGCCAGCTGGCTGGCTCTTCGAGATATTGCACGCAGAAGCACACATCCGATATGGCGCTCTGCTCTTGTGCTTTGTGATTTTGAACGAGCGCGAAATGTCCGTGGCAGTTTTTCGTCGCTTGCAACTCGTCGATGCGAGTCTCCGTAGAACACGAGTGAAACGTCCCGCATGCTCAAAACAAGTATAAACGACAGACAGACACGTTCCACCACGCCTGCTCTTCCATCTGTATGTTGCGCGCAAGCACAAGCTTCCATACTTTTCACCTGAAAAATATCGTGGCACAAGGTGTCGAAAAGGTAGTTCGCCACGACGCAGATGGGGTTAACGCACGTGCCAGGCCCGAGCAACACCCCGGATCGGCTGAGCTTGATAGTCGTGTCGTTTACCGCGTCGAAGATGGCCATGTCCAATTGACCAGAATCTAGGAAGGGCTTCAACACCTGCAGCATCAAAACAAGGGCCCGTCGTCAAGCACGCCCACTTGGCTACTGCCTGCCAGTTTCTAGCCCAAACATTTTCTTTCCACCTTTTCGGCCACCACATGCATGCAGCGGCGAGCTTGCTCCAAACATGCGGGAAGCAGGCTATGTTTGGGCGCACTCAAGTGCCTGCTCCTAACAGCTGCAATGCAGTAGACGGTCTATGGCTGTGCGCTACTAGGCACAGTTAGATGCGAGCCTAACAAACGGAACGTCGGCTGGCTTTGTCTCGCATGATTAAAAGGAAATCGCAAGCCACAAGGCCTTGCTTGCCTGGTGCTCTTCATTGCGAAACACTCGCATGCCCTACAGACTCAACGCCGCGCATTCAGTCTCTCCACTCACCGGGTGCTCCGCCCAAAACTTGAAGTTGCTCTCGGTGAAGTCTGTCATGACGTACACCATCTTCTCCACCGGAAAGTCGCACACTTCCTGCTCGACCGCGAGAATTGACGGGTTCGATCGACACAGTTAAGAGGCTGACATCTACAGGGGACCATGGACCGGAACGTGCCCAGCTGAGCAAGCCCCTTGGCGAGACAGGACATAACCAGAAATGTTCAGTTGCTACAGCAGCACCTCTGTAGAGCTGAGGCGGGCAACACGCCCACACATCTGCGCGTGAAAAGCAGCGCCAACATGATTACTTTAAGCATACTGCCACTCGAGCAGGTCACTCGAAAGACAAAACCACCCCAGCACAGCCCAAACGCAAAACACAACGATATGCCCGCCAGATGGATCACGCACGCGCTCGCTCCCTTCCGCCACGGCTCTCTCATCGCAGTGCTAACCTGCCAACCGTGTCGTCGCAACACAGCTCAAGGGAGTGAAAGGTACCCTGTGGTGCGTACATCTGACCTTCATTTCGAGTAAAGCCTTGAGCATGAAGAAGCTGAACTTCCCAGACCCTGTGCCGAGCTCGATGATATACAGTGGTTCCGTCGGGTCCAGCTTCATGCCCCCTGCTCCCCTCACACAGTCCCGTAGAAACCCGCTTAGCACTTGCGCGTAAGAGCGCCCGATGAAGGCGTTGCACGTGATAAAGTGGGGCACGATACCCTGTGAAGCCGGCAGGGTCAGCGATTCGGTGGCAAGGCCAAGCAAACATCAAGCAACGCCTCGACGGCCTTCACTTGCAACTATGCATGCATGGAGAAAACGTTGTGGCGGACGAACAATCAACGACGTTCGCGAGGGTAACGTGTGGGGTGAGAGCTACGCTGAATCCGAAGGTCGACGGAGCAGGCTGTTCTGGCACATGTATGCTGTTGTCACAGTTGCCGCGAAACTCTTCTGAAATCTTGTTTTGCCGCAGCACCTTTTGACCCTTGGCGTAGTAGCGCACCGCACTCATCCAACAAAGCCTTGCTGAAAAAAATACGGCCGGCCAACCTGCCTCAAAACAGGGGGTCTATTTACACCAAATCCCGTTTGCCTATAAACGAAACGTGTGGCTGCTGAAATATTAAGCCTTGGGTTCAGAGTCACGGTATCCTACCATGCATATGTACTAAAATATATTTTCCTTTACTCGAATTCTGCAAAGGAGGCCAGCACCTGCACTATGCGCCAACGAACGGGTTAGCTGCAGGGAACAAACTACTGCTGCATCATGATCGTGTACAAGCACACGTGTGAGAGTGGTTGACAAGCAAGGTCAGGCTTTTCCTCGAAGTCTCACATGAGGACAGGGCGTCTGCAGTTGGCCTTGTGCACCACATCGGACCAACATTTTGCAGAAAAAAACGCCAAGAGACAAAAGAGTGTAGCCGTGTACCAATTTCGGCCAACCCGAGGGAAAATGCACCAAGGCGCCAATGAGCCGTCATGTCGACTAAGTTGTGTCATGGAACTCTTGCTCCATTAATACAACTTCGATTCCAGGTCAAGAGTGTTTTCGTTCGGCAGCATGGCAAAAAACGATGAACGTGGGTGGTATGCACACCATCGTATCTACACAATCGTCGGCAACCCGTCCCCCCAAGTATCAAAATCCCGTATCTAAATAATAAGCGCTCGAGCAGTAGACCCACACCTGGCTCCAGGACTCCACCCCTTTGCGGTCGTAAAAGCTCATCATAAGCTTCCACAGGTGCGACTTGGAGCATTGGGTGAAATCTTCCAGCACACACCGCTCGTTCCCCGCACCGGTACCTGCACCGCCGGCACCACGCTTGTGTTGTTGTCGTCCGTCCCAACCACCCGATTCGCCACTGTTATTCCGCGCATCGAAAGCCGTGTGCCCTCCTGGTCGCTGCTGATGCTGTACGTGCCTAGGGGGAGGGCTCGATCCGCCCCACTCGGACGGCTCTAGGTTCCCATCTAAGGCATCCTCGAGCTTGGCCAGCATGGCAATCACTTCGGGCGACTCTTGCACGCCGTTGTCTGCTGTTTGGTTTTGAGAGAGCCACGCAAGGCAAAAAATTCGTCCGCGCGTTTGGTGGTTGTACGTGTAGTGGCTCACGAGTGTGGTGGTGTCCACCAGTGGGTATTCTTGGACTTACAGCAAAGCTTGCTTGTGAAACTGTGCCGTTCGTGTGTGCGGCCACCCTACGACATGTCCCGTCTCGTATCTTCCTGGACGAGAGGTTTCGGAAAAAAAAAAAAACTAGACAACGAGCAAGAGAATATACCAGAATGCATCAGACACTCACTCACTCACCAGCATTCTGCTGCACGCAACTGGCCTCTCGCACGGCTACCTGGCTCGTCGCCATCGTACACACCACAGAGGACGTGCGCGAGAGGGAGAGGTGACGACACGGCAGTCTGACTGGTTGGTCTGTCGTGCTGTCGTGTGGAGTAGGCAAATAGGCAAATAGGCGGTCCGTTGAGGGGGCATCGTGGAACGAACCGACAAAGGGGGGGAGTTGCCTAATATAGGTTTCCTCACCTGGGCTGCTCTCACTGCTGTCGACACATTTGCATCACAGATCACCTCTTCACCCTCATGGCAACGAGCCCACGACACGAGGACGATCATGTAAGATTGGCGATGGAAACGGTTGCAGTGCCTGGGATTTCTGGTGTTTGTAAGAGGACATGCGTGTGCTCTGAGCATGAGAGATACATCAGCAGTATTTTTGTAAAGCGGAGTTCCTCAACAATCACCGATCCGATGTTACTGCTGCTGTTGGTTTGTTGCGCCTGTCCTTTCATCTTGTGTGCTGCGCTGCTACCCTACCCTACAAACCTGTACCGTAGTATTCTTCATTTGACAGGGCAAAATACCGGTAAAACACAAATGCCCCGATTGAGGACCACTTCGAATTCGTAGTGACTGCGCACGTTCTAATGATGTGCAGAACTTTTCCTTTGGCAAGTATCGTTATGGTAGTAATACAAAGCATTTCCGAAAAAAATTAAAAAAGAACATGCATGTCCGAGGACAAAAACAATCAATCCCCGTGTTTTTTTGCCTGTTTTGGGGCCAAAAATGGCCTACTTTGGGCACCACGCAACGAGATTTCAAGTGTTTTCTGCCCGTTTTTTCTTCGGCATCGTGGCAAGCACCCCTACAATAGACACCATGCAAATTTTTGTTCTCATCCGAGTTGATTTAGTCTCTATCTGACATACAAACGCGATTTTTGCCCCCATTTGGACGAATATCGAGGGGGCGAAATAGAAAAAAAAGAAAAAAAAAGCGGATGAAAAAACAAAATGCACGACCCAAGGTTCGAACCTGCCTTGAACTAGGTCTACGGAGAGCAACAAAACACGACCATATAGTGGCCTACGCACTTACGGAAAACGGCCACTATATAGGTCAATATTATGACCTGGCTTAGCCGGAGCCACCACACAGCACAAAAAACAAAAAAGCATACATCACCTGGCGCATAATGCTGTGTAGAACGAAGTCCTCCACCAAATTGAGTAAACAGAAAGGCTTTCCGCGATGGCTCAAAAATGTCTTCCCTAGTCTGTCTATCCCAACGATATCCCTTCCCGCCTTTTCAACCCACCTCCTATGCCGCAGTACAGCTACCGTCCTTTCCTCTCTATTCCATGCCTCAAACATCTCCCTGTACCTCCCTTGTATTTTTCCCAGCTCAGTCACGTACACTTTCCTCTCCTTCTTGTGCAACGGACATTCCGCGACTACATGAAGACGGCCTTCGCATTCGAAGCCGCAATCACATTTGAACTCGTCGTCTTCCTCGTCTACCGTCCTATGTCTTCGTCGACGTTCTCGAAGGCCTATGTCCCCGGTCCTGAATTTGACCTTAAGCTTTGTTCCTGCAACCATTGGTCCATGTAGGTAGTCCTTGAACCCTATTCCTTCCTTCAACATTCCGTACACTTCTAGACACCCCTTATCCTTGGATTCTTTCCTCAGATTCTGTTCTTCTCTCTCGGCACAAGCAACAGATATCTTCTCCTTGAACCCCTGTAGACCCTCCGTTTCCAGTGTTTCATCTTCGTCGATGTCGAGCCCCTTCCATACGTCCTCTACAACCTTGACCCATTCCGTGGGTTGTCTACCCCTCTTTTTGTTTGCCCANAGCAGTACCATCAGCTGGATCATCCCCTTCCCCCAAACTTCATGAACTCGTCGACTATCCCATCCGCCCCTGCTGCTTTGTAGCACTGCAGCTTGTTCACACACGCCTCAACCTCGTCCTCAGTGACCTCCTTTTCTAGTTGTACGTTCCCAACGTCTGCCTTCGATGTCTCTTCTTCTTTTTGGGCCCATGCGTCCACCTCCTTCTAAAACACTTGGTCAAAAGCTTCATTCTCCGAGGGCACTCCAAGTCTCTTGTAGTGTCCTGCTAGAACTTCCCTTTTTCCCTTCCCACTGCTGACTAATCCACCGTTCACACCTCGCAAAGTTGCTCCCTCTGTATCCCTCCCTTGCGCGATTTTTTTTAACATTCCATTAGTCCCTTTCCACATCTGCTTGACGTTCCCCTTCAGGCCTTCGTTGACCTTCTGCACTACCTCGTCCCAAATGCACTTTTTTTCTTTTTCACTAGCCCCTTCACTTGTTTTCTTNGTGCTCCCCCTATCTACCAGGATGTAGTCGAGGATCGAGTATTCATTGCAGACTGCCCGTTGCCTGGTGAACTCCGGTTTATTGCATTCCCTCCTACCCTTCAACAACACCAGCTCGTTGCTTCCCAAGAATTCAAGCATCCTCTCTCCGTTGTCATTCACTTTATCTTCTCCGTNTTCTTCTTTCAGCTCGTCATCCCACCACTTAACCGATGCCCCACATCGTACCACCTTCCTTCCCACTACTCTTTCTGCCGTTGCGTTGACTATGGACTCCCAATCTTCAATCACCCTGTCCCCTCCTGCTTGTACGTTTACCTGTCCGTCTTGGACGCTTTTCAGCAGTTTCCTGAAGGGTTCTACACTATCAGTCAGTCCCTTCTGGAATTCATCCCGTGTCCCCTCGTCTCCCAAATGCTCTACTTTCCACCGGAACACTTTCCTCTGTTTCTTACTCTTGATCTTTCTAGATCGATCCATGTTTGCCCATATCAGGAAGTGATCTGTCGAACCTATATCTATCGCACTTATGTGCAGCTCTGGGATCTGCGTGCTCCCCCTGTCTACCAGGATGTAGTCGAGGATTGAGTATTCATTGCAAACTGCCCGTTGCCTTGTGAACTCCGGCTTATCGCATTCCCTCCTACCGTTCAACACCATCAGTTCGTTGCTTCCCAAGAATTCAAGCATCCTCACTCCGTTGTCATTCACTTTGTCTTCTCCGTGCTGCCCGATCGCCTGTCCTCTACTGGAAACTTTCCCTACCGTGGAGTTG
>CACKRE030005015.1:203710-220941 GCA_902602495.3 Ectocarpus sp. CCAP 1310/34 | reverse complement strand
CCCGCCACTCTCTGGCGGGACGGGTGCTACGAGACTCATAATAGATGTTGCCACAAATATGCTCTACCCATACCTTCATTAAATGCCAACAACGCCACAATTCAGTACAGGCTGGTGATCTCTGTCAAAACGTGTCTTGCCTCAATTTTTATCCAAATAGCAGGGTTCGTGACGAGGGCTGTGAGATATGACAACGTGCGATGGCTTGGTACGGCACCACGGATGGACCGAAAACGCGATCACCAACACCCACATTTACCCACGTTCTCTCGCTGCTCTGCGTCCAGCTTCATGAGTACATCCCTCGCCAAACGCAGCCGTTTCTCCTCCGCCGTCTCTCTGGCCTCCGCCTCCGCTTGTTCCTTGGCCTCCTCAACCTCTTTACGCTCCTTGCTCAACGCCGCTTCAGCACCGCCACCCCTATCCCCGTCCTCGGAGTCTGAATCTCCGTCATCCGGATCATCGTCACCCCAGGCGAGCGCGGATTGTGCCTGACGGCGAGTGAATTCAGCATACGTAACAAAGAGGGAATGCAAGCGTCACTTGCGGATGCTGGCACGTGAAATTGAAAACTGCCTTCAATGAGATTGAACGGTTGCTGGATTGCCCTTGTACAGCAGCAGCAGTACACATGCACGCTGGTAACAAAGACTAAGCGTCATGAAGAGAAGACGTGCAGGGCATCGCTGAAGCGGCCTCTCAAGTGCGGGGGGGCGTCCCATGTTCACCACAGACAGGACGTGTCCACGAGCACGAACTCCAGTATGAAGGCAATCGGTAGAACGCTACGGAGTACAAGGCAGGCACGGGGATGCCTGGCACGGAACTCTGTGCTCTACAGGCCATGCAACCAGCCGGCTATGCTTATCACATACCTGTTGTCTAGGACGTTTCGCGGTCCTTGGCTCTTGTCGTGAACTTCTGCCCCGAGAAGACCCTGTGCGAGATGACATGCCTCTGCTTCCGGCAGCGCCAATTGATCGCTTGGGTGGCATCGTGGGTGCGTGGGACAGACGCTGGACGCTGCTCTGGCTGCGGGTGGTTGAAATCTGGTGCGAAGAACGCGGGTTTCAGTAGGTTCCCGAGGGATTCTTGAGGAGGTGAGGGTATAGACACGGCCCCGCCATGCCGTTGCACTCACACGCGGCACTGGCTCCAGGCCGCGAGCGACGAGCCTTTCATCGGCAGCACCATGGTAGAGAAGGTCGCACCACCGTCCACCAAAGTGATCGGGAACGAGGTGAGCTTGTCTCGAACAAGAAGACCTTGAGAAGCTCCGACAGCCGCGCCCTTTCTTTTATGCGGAAACATGTTCCTGCTGTGACATCACGTGAGACAGCAGTACAGCAAGCAGCATGACCTGTGCGGTGTTGAATTGAACAGAGACATGTTTCGTGTTCTCTGCCCCTGTCATCCCCAACAGGCAATAAGATATGCTGTCAGATCGGCAACGTTATGACAACCTTACCTATTTGACTGCATGTCTTCCGAAGGTACTTGCATGGTGTGGTGCTGCTGTGAGCCGTTTGCAGTCACGAAAAGAGGGTCTGTTTCGACTCTCTAGGAACAGCAGGAAGATACATGTATCCATATCCAGATTTCGCTGTCTTCCCCCTCACCCATGAAGCTTGCTCCTGCCATCTTATCCAGGCGAAGGAAAAATTCCTGGCGTGGGCAGATTCTGAGCAGGGCTTCCAAGTCTCGCCAGATGTGGACCTGTTTCACGCCTTCTCAGAGGTGGGTCCCGTCCGTATCCACACGAAGTCATGATCGATCCCGGGTCCTGACGTCCCCGCACCTGCAGCGCAGTGAAAAAACACTGAACAGCCACGTGCCAATTATGCGGGAATTGGCCACCGCCGCTAGCAGTCCGTTGGAGCGCGCGCGTCTTCTTACGGCTGGTTTCGAACTGTTTTCGAATATGCCCACCGCCATTCTTTGGCGGCTCTCCAAGCGTGCACGACACAGGAGTACACCTAAGTATTGTGAAGACTCCCTAACTACTGGTACCAGATACCTCCGTCGGACCCTTGAGCGAGTTGAACTCCTTGAGCACCAGGTAACGGGATGTGCTGTTTGTTAGGGTAGTAAGCCGAGCCCAACCCCGCACTCCCCACTCCCAGGGCTATCGAGGGGTAGTGGCAACCAAGGACATCCCGCGCGACGCCGTGCTGGTACGCATTGCCCGCACCTGTTGCCTTGGACCGGAGACCACGGACGAATCTAAAGAATCTTGGACGAAGGCGATGTCGACCTCTGCGGTGGATGCCACAAAAACTATACAAGGGTGAGAGTTCGTCCAGTCAACATTAAGCCGGCTTCCGCTGAGCCATGAGGGTTTTTCAGCGTGTGTGACACGTTGACAATATCCAGCCCCGATCTGAAGTGTAGTAGTCGAAGTTGCGTTTTGCCATCGAACTTGGGTTTGTCGATCTGGAAAGACCGCAGTGGCGCTCCACCTTAAGCAAAACTCGTCACATGTCGTTCCGGCCCCTGCTTTGCTGCATCTCCAACCCTAACCGCGATCTACTGCCTGCAGGAATTCTTCGAAGCCTCCTGCGCCGCGTTTGACCCGCGCTTGCTTGACGGTGCTCCGGCTGCTGCACGAGCGAGGGCTGGGGGAATCTTCGCCATTCCACTCCTACCTGAGTGTTCTGCCGCAAGACCACCGCTTACCGCTCGAGTGGACCGGGGCAGAGGTTGGTTTGCTACAGGTGCGCCGCTTCATGTGTTGCTGATATTTCCTTTAATCTACCTTGTTCGTCGGCAAGTAGGGATCGCCTGGGCTCTAGCTTGGACGCATCTGATTGGCGCGTTCAGTCACAACTCACGTTGAGCGTTTGGTGAAAGACAGAATACCGTGTCGTGCTTACACTCTTACGCCCCCTCCCCCCCCCTCAGAGTCTGCTCTATTCTCGCAAAAATCGGTTTCGCAGCTTCGTTGGCATCCACCTTTACGAGGTTGCGTTTGTGCGTTTACACTCTGACGTAGCAGCATTTCTCGAGATGTCGGCAAGCGCCATGCGGTGTTATGGGCAGAAGGTAGTCACAGCTGCAGGTTTAGAGCGAAACTAATACTTGTACGGACTGACTGGTGTACGGTGCGTTCACCTCTTTGAATAATGCCATGGTGCTGCGCAGGGCACATCGGCGGAGCCACTGGTGGGGGCGGGAAGCCTTGACAGTCAATTCGAGGCGTTCCAACGAGTGGTCGCACAACATCCAACTGTGTGGGCGCCCAGCGTGTGCACCAAGGCCGCTTTCGCCAAAGGGGTGAATTGGGTGAGGCGGTAGCAGTTCAGGCCAATACTCAGTATTTTCGCTCACATCCATCAGCTAGAACGCACGCTGGCAACATTCGGGGGCGCAACACCGCAAGCCTCTTGTTCCCCTCCATCCAACACTCGTCAACAACGAAGTTGGCGAGAAATGGAGACGTCCACCCGGTATTGGCTGCGACGAAGTCGCGCGAACTTGAAAGCTCCCCTATTCTTGTTGCCCCCGTGGCCTTTCAGCTAAATGGTATCTCATGACTGCTGTGTCGCAGGTGCGCTCCAGGGGTTTCACAGTAATGGGTGATCCTCACATGATACCCGGGGCCGACATGTTCAACCATGATCCTAACAAGCAATCTGTGCAGATCGGCACAGATGGGGAGGAGCATTTCGTCATGAAAACTGTAAGTGCCCCAGGACAGGCAGGGCTCGCGGCAGACGGAGGTAATTGCGGTTTGTACACTTCGCAACCTTCACTGCTTCTCAGGGATCTGTGTTGTTGGTGTTGAACCGCTGTCTTCTTTCAAAGAGGCGAAGCAAAGGATCCCGCCCTCCTGTGTTGCACTCGTCGGTTGTCGTCCGCCCTTGTGCCCAGGTGCAGCCGGTAAAGGCTGGAGATGAGGTGTTCAGCAGCTTTGGCCACATTTCGAATGCCCAGCTCCTCAACTCGTATGGGTTCGTTCTACCCGGGTAAGGTTAGGAGGGAAATACATAATAATTTGTCATGGCCCAGCAGACTTTGTGTGTCATCAGAGCACGGCACAAGAATGATGTTTTTTTTCTAAGAACCCTCCTCCTGTACTGCAGCAGCACGCAAACGACCCTGAGACGCCCGAACGCCTTGTTTGGAAGGGCGTCGCCTTTCCACCTAACAACGTACCCGTTGTTGCCGTTGCGCTGGCAGAAACCCTTTTGATACCGTGCTCATCCCGACCCAGCTTGTCGTGGATACGTGCTACGCCACCTTCGTGACGCTTGAGGCTGATAAGCTCGGCGAGGCAGAGACCAAAAAGACGTGGGAGCAGCGACTGGCGATGTTTGCCAGCAACAGGGACACTGATGAGGGGGAGCAAGAGGCCTTCGTGGTTTCGAAGTACGACCTGCTGCCTGAGAGTCTGGCGGATATGGTCCAGGTGAGCTTGGATCAATCTAGCCTCGGGAAAATGAAGTTCGTATGCAAGCGTCGTCACTCTTCTCACCATGAAAAGCTCGTTCGTACTCCGTGTTCAGACCATGTGTTTGGAGCGGGGCATGTCCTACCCTTGCAAGAACCAGAAGTTTACGCAGGTCTGAAGCGTCGCTGTTTCGACCAACGCGGAGACTTGTGCTTCTTACACCACACGCGACATCGTGCATCGTTCAGACCTCAAAGGAGGGGCATAGAAGTACATTCGAACAGAGTCCGTGGTGCCCCAAAGTACCGCGTGGATTGTGCCTGGTCTTACCCCGCAATTGGTCTCACCATTCTGCCCTCGTGAATTCACAGCAGTGGGGTTGGCGCGGCAGCTGGCGCACCACTACATGGAGCACTGCTGTGATGTCTCAAAAGAGGACCTATACTATGGACGTGTCGTTGATGTTTTCGTGCTCATGATCGCAACCGTGATGTTGTCCTAACGATGCCTTTGTGTCTTTTCCGCCCTTACCAGATCCTCACCATGAGCAATGACGAAGAAGTCGTCTACGCGACTATTGCCGCAGTCAGCCAGGCGAAAATGGGACAGTACAGCCCTCTGTTACAGGACGCAAAATGCAACCCCGGCGAAGGGGCTCTTGGAGCGGACGCAAGAACGCTTGCGAGGATGCTTGTAAACGAGGAAAAAAAGGTCCTCCAAGATCTGAGACTTCAGCTCATGAGCGTGGTAAGCTGCAGATCAAATTCCCGGGCGAAGCTCCGTCCACCGCAATGACAGCAGGATTAGTCCTGTTATAGCTGTCCCATTCTACATGCCTCAGTTTGCATTCAGAAGATGTACTCGCTCCTGCAAAACACAAACAACAAGACGACCTGGTTGATGCGTACCACATGATATCACTGCTGTGTCCCCTCCGTTATTCCTCGTTTTCATCGACTCTCGTTCGTTCATGATCGCTTGCCAGTTCTCTTGTAGGACGCACCAAGACTAAACCCGCCTCTGCATCTCGTCTCACTCGCTTCAAGTTAGTACTGCTGCATCGGCCTTTCGACAGCTGAACGTGGCGTTGACGTACTCATCCCATAAGTTGCAAGTTCAAATCCCGGGGAATGGCCTGAGGGAAGTCTGCAACAGGTAGATCGCAAAGATGTCGTTTTATCAGCCGTGTCGGGATTCTACTTGGTATTGGGGTGCTATACATACCCTCTCTGTTCGTCCCGGCTTCAATCACGGTTCAGATTTTGGACGACAACGAGAATGAGGACAAGGACGAGGACGGAGGAAACAACGACAATAGTGGAAGAGGTGGTATTGCAAGTGGAACCATCCCGGACGCAAGCGAAGAAAAGGACACAAAGAAGAGGCGCAAGGGGTGATGTTGAACGCCAAACTCGATGATCTGTATATCACCGTCCCCTTTCGGGTGCCTATGGTGCCCATAGATGAAAAGTAGACGTGAGAAGCTTGTAACGTTCGAAGGCTGACACAGCAGGAGAGCAGCGCGAGCTAATAGTAAACCAAGTCGCGATGGGAAGCAAGGAGCCTTCCTCGCTCGTGTTACATAAAATCAATTGAGACTGATCTTCATTTGTATTCGGTGCACGTTGTACAAGAGAGAAAAATAGGGTGCTCCGACCCTCGTACGCCCCCACACGCGTACACCTCTATATGTTTTGAACTGCGGACAAAGGCAGCAACCGTTCG
The DNA here is from genome assembly GCA_902602495.3 of Ectocarpus sp. CCAP 1310/34. NCBI lineage: Eukaryota > Phaeophyceae > Ectocarpales > Ectocarpaceae > Ectocarpus > Ectocarpus sp. CCAP 1310/34. The sequence goes on along the minus strand of CACKRE030005015.1, from coordinate 214,826 downwards.
CACAAGTGTCTACCAAGCAATAAGACTGTCATATGCATACCGCTAAATATATGTACGAACATCTACCGCCCACACGTGAGGAAAACCTGTAACCAAATACTGGAGTACAAGTCACAGCGAATCGAGCCAAGGCACTCCATTATCGTCTCTAACATCGCAACAACAACCTCTATGACACGCAAAATAGGAGGAATCAGAAAAAGTCGACAAGAATTAGAAAAAACACGGGAAAAACAAAATCCTCGCCCTCTTTACACAGGGAAAAACAGACGCCGTTATCCACACGGCTTATTTGTACAGGTGAAAGTGTGTCCCCCCGAGAATCTTGCACTGAAACAACTCTTCGTCTCTACGAGACCACGCCTGTAACCAACACAAAATCAATCGCTTGGCTCGCTCCATCAACGTAGTTCTAGGTATCAAATTATACACCACACCTGCGGCCAGACGAAAGCAAACGACCACTTGTGGTGGGACGAGGGTAAATCCCTCTGTAAACAGGAACAAGTCGTTTATAACCTAACACAGATCATTTACTAAAATAACGCATTCCAAGAACACACGCGGGGAGAGAAAAAAGAGCCCACTTCGCCAAAATTCACATGTCACCTCACGCAAAAGAGAAAAGCAGAAAAGTCAAGTCGCCTTCTCTCGGGAAACCAATCTACCGCCACAACACACAAACCCTTTCTCCCGAGAACTCGACACCGCGCACGGCGTTTTCGGACAAATTCGAGTCTTGTAACGAAGGTGAGTACACCGGTATCCTCTCCCCGCAAAACACGTCTACAACCTTTTTCGTTCCACATGACCCCCTCCGTAAGCCTGTAACGTCAACCCCCCCTGGGGCAAAAGTTGTCCGCCTCGGCGTGAGCAAAAAAACGCTCCCGTGGTCTCGCAGTCAGCCCTGTAGAAACTGCTGCCGGGGCAACACATATCGCTCAAGAACCTGGCGCGACGTCCAAAACTCGGGAGGCAGGACGGCGCCGCTGTCCCGACTCGATGCCGCCTCTTCCTCGCTGCTCAAAGGCGAAGCGCCGCTTCCGTCTGCCGATTTCCTCTCGTTCGCAGCGTCCTCTTCAGAAAAGTCCGACCCGCCGCGGCTCTCCGACGTCGTGCTGCCTTGGTCCGACCAACCCCGGGGCTGCGCCTGCTTCTGCTTCGCGCCCTCGGTGCTCGTGTTCCCATCCTTTCGTCGCTGCTGTTGCTGTTGCGGCGCCACACGGACGCGCTTCACAGACCTCGTCTGCGCGGCCTCCATGAACGCGCACAGCGCCGAGGCGTCCTCGACCGCCTGCCCGGGGTTCGATGCCGCCGCCACAGGGTCAGCACCTGCTGACGTTGCGGGTGCCACCGCCGGCCGCTTAGATGCCTGCTCCGACAAGACCGACATCGCCATCGACGCCGCCAAGGGCGGAGACGGGGGCCGCGGCGGGACCTTGGTGGTGGCCGCGCTGCTTGGTCGCCGCCGGCTATGGGTCGAGAAAAACGAGGAGCAAGAAGACGAGGACGCCGAGGAAGAAGACGACGTCTGGCGACTCTGCCGGAAAGCACCCACAGAAGGCATTCTGGGCGTGGCCGGGGGCGAGACCGGCGTGGCGATAGCGGTTGCGCTGCTGCTGCTGCTGCTGCTGGCAACCCCTGAACCTGGTGCCTTCGAGCTGCTGTGGCTTTTGCCCTCCGCGAAGTCCCAGAGCGCCGCCAGGTACTCCGGGAGGGGCTCTTCGGGGATCGTCTCTCGCACCTCCTCTGCCCAGGTACCCTCTGGCAGCTGGATCCCGGACGCTCGGATTTCGTGCTCGAGTTGGGCATTTTCCACTTTCTGGAAGGTTCGGGGGAAACGTGTAGGGAAGGGGCGGGAGGGAGGCAACAACATCAGAGCAGGGCAACTATTTGGGGACTCTTTCGATTGAAACTTTCGATTGAAAGTGTAGCAACTTGGAGTTCGTGAACCTCCAGCTGGTTCAGGAATGTCAAAGGATCGTTCGCTCAGAAAGGAAACACGCAAATATTTACATTTTACAAAACACGACACAACGGTGGGATTCTCCCCGACATTTTGTCGTTGACACAGTAGAGAACTACAGGGGGATGTACTGTAAAATGAATGATACCTACACAGATATTTTTGAACTTGGCACCAGCTGGCATCACGGATATAAATCATCAGTGTACAGACTTTAAAAGACTTCAAGTCCAGTACCCTCCACTCACTGAAAATACTCCACCACATCCCGTTCGACTGTGGTGATATCTCGAGTGGGTAGTCTTTCCGTGTGTGTATTTGTTTTCCTTAATTAATTTTCAAGGAAGAGAGACCCCTGGTTAACGGTTCAAACGATGAAACGTTTTCCAGAAAAACACGATGCGTACACGCATGACTACGCACCCAGTCATGCGGGAGCAAACTCTTCGATGAAACATCCTTCGTAGCGAAGAGGTTCACTTTTGACGCTGGCCGTATTCGAAACAACGAGCAACTGCGGAGGAAAATGTGGAACGACCAGTCCTCCAACGCTTGCTGTGACATAAAACCCTCCACACATCATCCAACCATCTGCTCGACAACCTATATCTCCCACACGGACGCGTCGCAGCAAGGTCGACAAACGCTGCGTGCGTCAGTGAATACCACGCTGTTGAAGTGCCGTTCTTTTCTCATGGTGCATGAATTACTCCAAGGAGCACTTTCGAAGCCTTGGTCTACGCTTATCACCCATCTGTTCAACCAGTTGATCAACCAATGTGTTGCATTGGACGCTGTCTGGCTGGACTGACGACGCGCTGCTTCAGTCAGTCCTCAAGAGCTTCCACCAACTCAGGGAGAAGTGGCCAGCGGGAGCAAAAATGAAAACTGAATAAACATCAACTTCGTGCTTGTGTTTCATGACGAATGGACCTGAACAACCACCCACAATCCGTACCTCAGCAAGTAGGTAGCAGTAGCGGCTACGGTTCAACACAAGATTTTTAACAGAAAGTCCGGCGTTAACAGAGGTGAACTGGCTTGGCACGGCCAACATCGGTTTAACAGAAAATTTGGCGTATTTCCGAGGTTTTCTGTTCAATCGACCTTCTGGAGGCCGCACCACGTATAGGAGTGGTTTGTCCAGTGGGTGATTGGGTGGAAGTTGTCTTCGATGCTGGAGCATCCGTGGGCTCGTGTTGTAGATCCACAAGAGCTGCGAGTAGCAGCACATCTATGACAAGGCAACAACATACAGAGGTCTGACGCGTGATTTGTTTCTCAACACTTTTTACCACGAGCGCGATTTAGTTCTCAACACGTTTTGCTAAGAGCGTATAGCTGGTCCATGTTGCTCGCCAACCAACAGATAAAGCGGTGTGTAGAGCTAGCTAGCCCAAGGGCAGGCGCCACCTACGTTATGTGACATGAATGATACGCTCTCGATTAACTCTTATGGCACATACTGCTGTTGTTGGGACGACTGGGTCCATGTTCCACGGCCTTTCGTTTTGGCTACGTTATGACATAATATTATGGTTAAACCGTAGCAAAACGGTTTGACAAAAGTGCCGATATAACAGAGGAATTTGGCTTGTCACGACCCTATGTTAAACCATAGCGGCTAATGTACGGGTAAATATTGTGGTGGGAAATAGTCTTAACCGAGACAAACTTGGCAGCTTCTGGGCGCGGTCGCGAGGCTTGTGCAAGAAGGAAAAAGTGGGGTACGCACTGCCCCAGAGGGCATATTTTTTTACCTGATATAACACCGCCGTTAATCCGTAAGGCATTTTTCGTAGGGAACAGCGGTAGGGGGCAGAATATTATCAAGCGAATGGTTGGCCATTCCCGTGTTTCCCCATTTGTCTCGGCGATAGCTATCAAGTACAAGACATGATTACGGCAGAGGTCAATGCTCATGGGAAAAATACACAGACGAAAAAAGTCATCTGATACTTCAACGCGGAACTTTGAATCCCTGCTTGGCAACTATGTGTCAAGAGGCTGCACGCTTGAGTCATTCGTACATATGGTTGCATACCCCTACAAAACGGAGGAGAAACGTTCAGGCCACACCGCCAACCCAACGCAAAAACGATGGTGGTCCACAAAAATAACACAAGTCTTCCGATTACTACCGGTCTGCCCGCTGCTGTAAACACGTGTCCACTGATGGACAGACATCAACTCACGCAGATGCAGCATACAAAGACCAGATAAGACTGAAAGCCACATGGGTGCTAGCTCGCAAGCTTGATGTGGGGGGAGGGCGTTGGCATAGACCTCCAATAAATGCTGACGAACAACGGGTGACAAAAAACACCCCGCAAAGAGCATGGATAGAGCAGGAAATTCAGTCCTGGTACGTCATACCATACCATACCTCTCTCTCTCTCTCGCTGTGTGTGTCTTTTTGATGTTGCACTTGGGGGAGGGCAAGGCTGAGGCAACAAAAGGTGAATGAAGGGTGAATTGTGGACGACCAAACGCAACGCAAGTTCGGCAACGAAACAATGGAGGCATCGAATGAATAAACTTGATCTGGGCTATGGATAGAAAGAATACGTGGCACGGAGTAGTCTGAAGGCGGGCAATTCGGTGCATCAGATAGAGCTGGTTCGCTGGTTCACCTAACACCAAGGCCCCTGGGCCTATTTTCTCCTATCCATATGCACATGGTACAACAACTCGGGCGTGAGAGGAGTGGAGAGTACACCAAGTGGAACGCTCTCTTCATGGGGAGGACACTCCCAAAGATGGGTAAAGCGGAGTGGCGGGGCAGCTGCTGCAGCCGTCGTTCGGGAAAGGTTCCAAACGAACACGTGTCTTCCCAACCGACTTCACAACCGGACCAAGGACGCTGGACATATTTTTTTCAAAAAAATCCAACACAACAGCAGTCGTGATTTGCTTAACTCACCATCTTGTCGATCATGACGCTGCAGGCCTCCACGAACAGTTTCTTGCGGTTACGCGTGCGCTTGGCGTGCATGCGGTTCCGCTCCCTCCGCAGCGCGGTCCTGTCGGACAGCGTCCCCTTCGCGGCGCGCGAGCCGCCGCCGCCCTTGCCTCCGGCGTGCGTTGCAGCCTCCTCGTCGTCCCCGGCCTGCTGGCTCCCGTCCATCCTCTCAAACTCTTGTGTAATCTTGCGCAGGGCGTCTTCGTGCGATGCGACCTCCTGGCCCCAATCCCTGCTGCTGCCCTTGCTGCTCCTACTTGCCGCGGGAGTCGCGGCCGCCTTGGGGAGTTTCAACGCCGGGGACGAGCGAGATGATTGGTGTTGATTTCCAGCCGGCCCTTCCTGGCATTGCTGGGGGGAGCAGCTGAGGGCGAGGAGCACCCCCGCGGTATGGTGGTCGGTGGAAAGCTGAAGGAGGCGCTGGCGTTCCTGGCGAAGCCCCCAGATCTTAAGCTGCAGCTCCTGCACATGTTGCTTCTTCCGCTGGCGCGTCTTGCGCGCGTGGAGGCGATTCCGCTCGCGGTTGCGAGCCTTTCTGTCGGCTGCAACAGCTTTTCTGTCATCTGGTGTCATCTTCCGCTTCCCGGCCCTTTCGTCCTCCTCCTCGTCCTCGCTGCCCCCCTCCTCGTACGAAGCGGTGTCGCCACCACCATCGCGTGACCAGCTACATGTGTTCTCCTCCTCCTCCTCTGACTCGACGCCTGTCGCGGCCAGGTCCGCCGCCGCCGAGTTGGCCGCAACGGCAGCAAGGCCGAGGAGCTTGCCAGCGATCACCTCTTCCATCATGTGCCGCTGCCTCTTTCAGATCTGTATATTTCCTCCTTCCTGCTGTTGTTTCTCGAATGGGTTGTTCTTCGCGTTCAGGCTGACACGCCCGAGGACGGTGAGGGGTCAGGGCGGTAGCCAGGGGAGGGAAGGGCGAAACGGGGTCATGTTGTACAGTCGGCTTCGGTGGACATAGGGGGAGGGGGAGGGGCAGCCGCGAAGCCCATTTTTTGAGTCAGTGGTGTGAGGTCGATGACAGCAGCTTGCCTTATCCACGTGTAAAAACAGAGCAAAGTAACACGCGGCGACCATGGGAACGCAAGGGCACGTCAAACAGCACACCAACGAGACTTATCCTCACGCTCTCGTGGGGGGTAGCGGAGACAAAGTCTCGAGCGCAGTTGACAAGGTGGCGAACAACATGCGACAGCAAATAACGTGCCGCCATGCCTTATCGACAACAATGGCACGCGCGAAAAATATCCGTGCTGACTCTCTTTTTCCCTAAACCACTGAAACCATTCATCGCAAAGAAAGCGGAGCTTCCCTTGCAAGCTCACCTCTCTCGCCCTTGTGGCGGCAGGGCGAGGAAGCCTCTGAAGGTATGACCCTACCCGTGCGTGGGTGCTGTTTTGGTGGTAAGATGTTAATTGTAGCGGGTGGTTTGCGGATGAGTAAGAACAAACCTGGCCAAAGAGAGACGGGCAGCAAAAACGATCGGGGCAGATGGTGGTCGTTGCCAAGCGGTCTGTTCAGTCCCAACAGCCTCTGACGCGTCGCTACCGCAGATGCCCTGATTGGATACGCGGTCTCAGCCAACCAAGATAATGAAAACTTCAAGTTGAGAGGTAGGGAGCGACCAAGCGGGCAGAGGCCCGCAGAGACAGAGAGAACGCGGGCCTTGTGTGCTGTGTTCGAGAGACAAGCAGAACGTGTGCAGGTCATTGCGTGTTCAAAGGGAGGGTGGAGCTTGTAGGGGCGGTGATTCAAGGTGATGATATCTACGTGCATTGATACAATATCGTACGTTTGAACATGCTCCACGGAGACGGTTTCGCGTTCGAAGTTGGACGGATTGTTGTCTCTCTTCGTGAACGTGTGAAACTTGCTGTAACCGACGTAACGATTTCTACTCGGGACGTACAGGATGTTTGGCCTATGTGTGCCCAGTGCCCAGTGATTTCTCCACGGTCCATTGAACGTTGGTCAACAACCAGATGCCACCCTTGTGGTTGTTGGCACAGAAGGGCACGATTGTCCAAGGGTTTAGGCTAGTGCAGGACTTCTACAAGTCATATTGAACGCTCGTCAATGTTTGTAAGGGATCCCACCCTTTGGTTGACACAGGATCTGTCTACGCGCTGATCGCAGATGATGTGCATCGCCCCTTCTCTCTCTCTTTCTTTATCTCGCCCGAAGTACATATCAAACGTCACACCTAAATCACTGAGAGACTTACCGAATTGTGCGTGTCATGGCGTAGGCGTGAGATCGTTTTTTATTAAGTTATGCCATCTTGGTTTTTTGTCGCTACCCGTTGCCGTAACACCGATGGGTGCCATAGCACCGATACGGGTCCGGAAATGCAATTTAAATCATTTCGTTCTAGATTTTCAACGCACCCTTGGTGCGATGATACCGATGGGCGCGATACGGAAGAAATCACAGTGGCCATTTCACGGTTCTGAGTGAACGCACCCCGGTGCGATGACACCGATAGGTGCGATACTCGAGAAACGAACACAGACAGGCGTTCCTGGTACGAGTACCGTCTTTTATTTGTGCGTGATGCGGTACTTTATGAATGAAGCAGCTGATGCGAGGTTGGGGTAGCGTGTGCCAAAGACAACGGACGCTGTGGTTCCCTGCTGAGAAAGGTATTCGGTATGCTACTGCTGTATCGTTGTTCTTCCAACCTCCTTGTTGGTCGCACGCCCCTCATTTGCTGGCTGGTGCTTCCCTCTGTCTTTGTCAGCTTCAAGGGGCATGGTACCGGTACAATTGCAGCACCGTGTACGAACTCCTTCGTAATCGGTTGGTTGGAGGTGCGGGATGTGTGCTGCGTACTTCGTTGAGTGAGTGAGTGCATTTCATGTGCGGATTTCCGTAACAAAAAATAAAACTTGTACGCGCATAGTCTACATACATACCTCGCTCGTATGATATACATATAGTCTAGTCTATACATGAGAGGAATGAATCGCGCCCTAATTGGCACCAATCGGACCCTCTCAGCCGTTCATATAATAGTTCCACACGTGTCCTGGAGAGTATCGGTACCTTGCGGAAGCACGAAAATTGACATCTTAAGCAGGTTTTATATCGTTTATATCGCATCGGGTGCGACACCGGTGCCGGAAATTCAATTAAATCATGCTGTTCGTTCTCGATATTTTGCGCACCTCGGTGCCATCACACCGATGGGTGCGAAATCAACGATGAGTGCCACAACACGCACAATTACGGTACCCGTTTTCGCCACACACAGCAGCAGCAGTAGCCGCCGTGGTGTACGGGGGATGTTGAGTCCTTGCAGTGAGAGTCTCGGGGAGGAAAACCTGCTGCATACCGGCTTCAGCAAGCCTGCTGTTTACTGAACAGCCTAGACCACACAAAATTTTTCAGTTGACAGCAGCAGTGATTATACCAGCTGGTGCTCATCATGAAAACAACAATTGATACAAAGCAAGCTACAGCTAGTGGTAGGCGCCCACTAGCTGCCGGTTCGATGCTTACATGCATAGATAGGCTGCCTCCAACAGAGCACCTACCTTCTACTTTCTTCAAAGTTCTTATTTCGATCAGGCATCCGCCTTTGATAAATGAGGTTCTTTTCGTTTCTACGCCGAGGGCCCCACAGTTTTGCAGATGAGGACACAACAGCAGCAGCAGTTTTGCTCTTCTGGGAGGATTCAACCTGACACTTGAGGACAGACAAAGTAATAGTAGAAGAAAGCGTTGGCCAACAGGACCTACAGCAGTACCTCTGAATGTAAAATACCGCAGCTTCCGCCATCACCATAGGGTAGAAATACAGACACGGCATAATGAGCAACATTAAACCACTTACAAGTAGATGTACATGTCCGCGAAGGTCACGTTTGGCGATATTGTCTCCCCGCTCCCCGCCCGTCGTGTGGCTACAATACTACAGCTAGCTGTTGTTGGCCGGACCCCCACCCTTTCGGCAATGGTATCAGCAGGATCTCCTCCCTTCCTAACGGTGCTTCTCTCAAGCAAAACCCACGAGACGATGCGCCTCGTGCGTCAGCAGCTTGCTGAGATGACAACGAAAGGCGAGGGCTGCATATGGTACCCCGGATTCGGCCCATCAACATGGTCCCCTCTTCTTTCGAGAAGACGCAAGTTGGAATTACAGCCCCCACGTCAACTCGATGGCCTCCCAGTATGCCTTCGTGAGGCAGTTACCGCCAGCAATAACGTCTTTCATGGCCTCGAAATGTCGATCAAGAATGCAACCACTTCGTTTCAACCTAGACAGATGGCCGAGCTCCTGCAATTTCTCAAGGCATAAATACGTAAGACATGGTTCCCGTGCATGCACGCCACACACCATACACACAGCGTGGCTGAGCCAAACGCAATGTCACGGGACGAGGGGTATGCCGTGTACAAGCTCGTATCTGCCCCCCCAGTAATGTTTCAGGAGGTGCCCACCCCCCGCTCCCACGCATGAGATTTTGAATTTTTAACTGTTACCAAGTTCTGAAGTGCGGCGCCTACTGTATGTACTGCTGCATTGAACAGTATCACTCGTTTGTCGAGTTATTATCCCAGAGGAAACCTCAGTTGTTCGTTGTGCTGTACCGTAAATTTCCACCTTAGCCCCGATCGACAACATCGGGAGTTAGTATGGTGCGTGCGATCGGAAACGTCGATACTTGAGAGATCGACGAAGACGTGCTCTCCTTTCTCTTTCCCACCACCACTGAACCTGACCGCCCGAGTCGTTCGAGGTTCCCACAATAAGAGGGTGAGTGTTTTCACACACTACTACATAAGTTAAGTGTGATACAGGGGCGTTTTTTTGGACTGCGGGTACGATGTGGCGCGTGCGAACATCGTGAGATGTATTCGACCCTGGCTGGCTGCCGCCAACCCCCGGCCGCCGGTAGGTGGTAGTTCTCTCTAGTGATCATCATCTCCGTAGACCTACTACGTACACGAGACACACCAATGATGAGATGATGAGGGGTTCGACGTCAGCACGACCTCAAACGACGGTCACTCACTGAATTGTATCACAACACACAACACGAACAACACACAGTATATTAGTTGTGTTGGTCGACAACGCCAATTAATTTCTAAATAACTGTAGCATGTGCACACCTCCAATGCAGCGTCGTGTCAACGTCGGCGTGTAGACCCAACGCTCCATCATCCGTCCGTACGGGGGAGGGGGCGGGGGGGCGCACTCATGTTTTTCATGCAACAGCTGTTAGACCATTGACCACGCGTCGTCGAAAGGATGCAGCATTGTTCCCACAGGACCCATCACCAACGGCCAATCGTTCCTCCCTGCTATGTCAAAGTTGACTCCAGAACGTTTTCCCTAGTCCATCTATCCTATCGATATCACTTCCTACCTTTTCAACCCACTTCCTATGCCCTAGTCAGCTACCGTCTTCTCCTAGCTATTCCATGCCTCAAACATCTCCGTGTACCTTCCTTCTGCTTTCCCCAGCTCAATCATGTGCATTTCTTTCTATTTCTTGTACAACGGACATTCCGCCACAACATGAACCCGGTCTTCGCAGTAGGAGCCACATTCGCATTTGAACTTGTCGTCGTCATTGTCTACCTTCCTAAATCTTCGTGCACGTTCTCAAAGCCCAAAGCCCGCAGTCCTAGATTGACCCTCAGCTTTGCCCATGCATCCATTGGTCCATGTAAGGTACTTGAACCCATTTCCTTCTTTCAACATTCCGTGCACATCTAGACCGTTCGTATGCTTGGTTTCTTTGGTTAGATTTTGTTCTTCTGTCGCAGCAAAAGCATCAGATATGGCCGGGATATGGTGACGGAAGATTCGAGGTCTGAACCGAGGTGCGACGCGAAGGTTTTGACGGACTTGCTGCGGCCGTGACGTATGGACGAAATGCCATTGCAGGTAGAGTTTGGTCGAAAGCAATCGATGGGACAAGGAATGGGGTTGGTCAACGACTGCCATGTCGGCACACATAGGTTACTGCTTTGATATGACTTGTGTCGGGTATTTCGCTTGGGTTGTATTTGGGATGCGTAGCTAACCAGATCGCGTTTTTCCTGCCAAGTCGTTGCCTGAGTATTTTCGGGACGTGGTGATTCTAGTCGCGTTTTACCTGCGAGGTGGACACTTCGCAGTTTTCTCGAGCGGGGTGGACGCTACAAGTTCACTTTCTAGTTGCGGGGCGGCTGTT
>CACKRE030005015.1:167854-198246 GCA_902602495.3 Ectocarpus sp. CCAP 1310/34 | reverse complement strand
AGTTTGCTTACCACGTCACCATCCTTCAATTCCCACGTCTCTTGGATCCCCACTACATCTAGATCGCGTTGTTTTCTTATTGTTGTTTTCTGTTTTCTGGCAGCCCGTTTCTGTCAATGGTGTTTTGGCTGTTGGCTATGTATCTGTGGCCTGGAAGTATTCGTTGTGCAAAATTCTTGGACACTGTGCAGAATCACTGCTGGTTGCACTGCTATCGATAATCATGGGGGGGGAATGTCTCACCATGATCCCCGCTGAAGTACAACAAGCATTGTTTTGGCGTTACGTGGGTTGATGTTTGATGTTTGGACTTTGCTTCTTCTTATTCCACAAGTATATTGCCTTGAAGGTCTTGATTTGCTTTTTCATTTTGGAGGATGTCCCGGCGGGGGGGCGATTGAATTTCGGTTCATGTTTAGGTCTCCGCAGTAAGTCTTAGGTTTTCCTTGATATGTTTCCGTACACATTTGGGTTTTACTTCATCGTTACTGTTCTGCATTTAGTTCTGCGTTTTTGAAAAGAGGATTTGATTCATCCTTGGCGGACATTCTTGAGGATACTGTACGCTGAAGGAAAACGAGTTTGGCATCGCAAGGTTCAGGGGAGGTCACAAAACTACGATATTGTGAGATTTAAGTGGATGGCATGATGAACGACTGTGGTGTGTTTGGCATTGACTTGATCGCCGTTTTACTTGGTGGTATTCGAACAGTTTCTTAGATCATAGCGAGAACCGAGTAGGGAGACTGTTTGGGGGTACTCAGCACTCGATACTGATCTACGGAGATGTAGGGGGTTTCGTGTATCATGGGGGTATGTGTTCGTAGAGGGGCGGTCCCCCTTTTGCTGTGCATGAGCTAGCATGCCCGGTGCACTCGTTAATATGCAAAGGTCCTGAGTAAACCTTGCTTCTCTGCGCTTCTGACAACAAGCTGCCCGCCTCCAAACACGATTTCTTCTTCTTGAACCCATCAAGACTTACCGTTTCCAATCTATCAACTTCGTCAAATTCGAACTCCTTCAATACGTCATCTACAATCATCTACAACCTTAACCCACTCTGTGGGTTGTTTACCCCTCTTCTTGGTTCCCACTTCGCCTCCCAAGCTGTTATGGGCAACTTCTCCTCTCTCATATCGTACATACGGTACTGCTTCAGTACAGGGGATGACCAGTTTCTGGTAGCAAGTTTTCCGCGTTTGCATCTCATGGTCGCGCTGACCGGGGCTCTGGTAGTATCCCTAGCTGTTATGGGCAACTTCTCCTCTCTCATATCGTACATACGGTACTGCTTCAGTACAGGGGATGACCAGTTTCTGGTAGCAAGTTTTCCGCGTTTGCATCTCATGGTCGCGCTGACCGGGGCTCTGGTAGTATCCCTGCTCTTCCTTCCAACGCAACGAGGCTGTCCATACAATTTATTGGCGAACAAGGTGATCAGTGTCATGAACAAGCCGAATGAAGGCCACGCCATAGAACGACCACGCCGCAACGAGCCTTGTTGGTAGAATCATGTCTTGTGCAGCTGAAAATGGCTGGACGAGAATGGCTGCGTCAGGTTACGGTTTTGTGCTACGCGCCGACGTCTGTGGAGTCTGTTATGCCTTGACCTTGTCGAGCGGCAGAACAACCAGATGAGAGAACCAAAATATGCGTTTATCTTACCATCTCAGGGTGGTGTTCTGAGTGTTAGGACGGATGCATTCTGCCTCGATGGCGTTGTTCGATTATCTGTGGCCCGCCGGCGGTTCATTTCGATTATTCCTACGTGGAAAAGTGATGCAATTCCCTTGGAATGCAAGAAACCTCTAGCTTGTAGGTGACTTTTGCAACACACACCATCGTGGGGTGGAACAGACAAAAACAACTATGAACGAGGACTGGCGAACACGCGCAGCAGGAGGTGAAAAGTTTTGGCGGGGGGGCGGCGGTAACGGAGAGGCAACGGCGGTTGGAGTTGTTTTGGGGAAAGGCCTCACCGCGTCTACCGTTCGTTGCGAGACAGCATATAGATCCACGTACATGAGGCGTTATGTTTGAGTCGATGATCGAGACGTCGGCAAATGACAACACGACGAGCATGTGGCGTTGCTTAACACACTTATTTTCCAAACACTCTTTTGCACGAGGCAGTGCAGAATCGCTCACGAGACCTTATTGTGGAGCCGGGGGCGTTTCGCACATCATGTACGTCAGGTATACATGTCCTAAGTCCATAGACGCACTTGGCGGGGCCGGGGAAGAGCTAGGCGCCTGAACAAATGCACCTTCCCCCCTTGTTCTGGGGTGTTTCTTGTCAACGCCCTTCCTTTTTGGGTATCAGCGAAGGATCGAAGGTGATTACCCTTCGTTTTATCCCGGATGAAAATTAGGCATGTTTCGCTTCAGGAGGCATTAGGCTAGTTTATTCGTATACTTTTCGGCCGACTCGAAAGGGCTTGGCTTTGCTAGTACCTGGCAGGGGGCACCGAGGCTCATGCAAGGCGTGTATCTACCTTGCGTGATGGCAGCTTAACTACTAGTGGGATAACCCCAAACGTGTTCATCGGCGGCCACGAGACATCCTAAAGCTTCACACCCGTTCATCGTCTGTGGTTCGTGTCGTCGTGCACAATTGTTACTCGAGAGATCCTACGACTGCTGTCTTCAGTTACACAACACAAACTTCACACATCGCCTGGGCTGACCAAAAACGTGAACACGAAATATGAGATCGAAAGGAACCTCTCCCCACATGTGAACAAGCCCGAAACGCTTTCAATCACACCATAAACGGCCAGTAAAGACTGGTGCTGCTCACCGCTTTTTTCGCGTCAGGACTTTCCACGTCGCCGATCCTTACTTCTAAGATCACCAAACTGAACACTAGCCAGAGGCTTGCCGCCTTTCCCGCCAGTGGCCGCAGCTGGAGCGGCGTTCCACATTTTCGCCGCCTTTCGGCTTCCAGCGAGCCGCACGAGCCATGCGCCGTTGCCGATCGGCGCGTCGAGATCGAGTGGCAACGGCCCCGCTCGTCCTGCTGAATTCGTAGGTGCCAAGGACGCTTCCGCGCCAACCAACTCCCCGGCTAGAATTCCTTCCTTTTTTTCCACCGCAAACAAATCTCGGGCGCTCGAGTTCCTTCTCATCAAGCGGCAGGTTCGTAGCGTTGCAACCGGAGCGCCGTCTCCGCACCACCCTGAGCTCTGCAGCGTGAGGAAGTCTCCTACAGGAAACACTAGAGTCGGAGGGTCGAGGCCTATTGCCGTTGACGCTGCTGCCAGAATTCCGGTTCCTCCGCAAACGTCGAATGCTGCCCGTGCGTTTGTGATCTCCTTCTTGTCCATGAGTGATTGAAAAGCAGGGTGTATCTGCAAAGTATCGTTCGAAATTACCATTTAGTTCGGTACAAATGGCTATTAAGGTCCTTGCAGCTATTGTTTTCTTGAGCGACATTCCTGCGGTTGTGGGGCTTCGGTTAGGTATTCAGCCAGGGCGAAAGAGCAACGTCTCCGTGCCCCACGTTGCGACGCTGCCTTGGGGCCCGGAACGGCTAGAACAACCGCAGTCCCGTGAACGAAAGAGCTGAGGCGCATTTGCAACCACGAAACAGAATGTTCAGCATGTGCTTCTGTCGCACTGAAAAAAAATGTGGCACCTCCTGCACACGGAAATCACACAGCGAGAGGAAACTAAAACGCAAGTCCGCCTCCCAAGGACACGACAGAGAAAGGGAGAGAGAGTCGACAAGAAAGCATAATAGGCCGATTCACGACGCGTAAACCCACCCGAAATTGAGAATCTCCGCGCCGATAAGATACCCTACCGCCCTCGCTCTCTTGTTCGCGCAGCCAAAGCTCTGTTCGGGGGCTTATTGCCACAACCGGCACGCCCTCGAGGGCCATCTCGTCCTTCACCGACTGGAGAAAGGCCTTCATTGCCGACGATTGCGACGGACCGCCGTCCCACTCAACATCGAAGCTCACGGCCACCGCCAACGGTACCTGGCCACCTCCAAGGCGCTCCCGAACGCGCGACACCGCGGCCTTGACGGGGGTCACCCCTCCGCGGTTGGGTCGTGGGTACCCCTTATGAAACGAGATCTCGGCACCAACAACCATCAGCACCGCCGGTGTCGCCTCATCGGCACCCTGCCTAGCTGCGTCAGCAACAGCTTGCTCACAGCGGTCACCGTCGCTCTTCTTGCTTTCCTCGCCGAGCACGCTAGCCACCGATGCGTGGTTCAGCTGTGCCGGGAGGAGACGTTCGCCACTCGGTGCAAACCCGTGTTCGGGGGCATGGGCGAGATCGGCTTCTCTAGGCGCGAGTGGTGAGGTCCACCATACTTCCGCATCTGACGCCGTATCCGGGAGAAGCTTGTCGGAAGAGGACGCTGCTTTCAAAAAGAGAGACTTGCAAGTAGAATTGCGGCCGATCAGAGCAACGCGGACGCCAAGCGTCGAGTCCACCATTATCTTCGGCCTAACGATGCCTGTGGATCTTCCTCCAGTTTCGCATGTGGAAGAACGCCAGTACGTAGTGCAAATCAACGGAGGATGGGGGGCGTAGGAGCAAGAAAGCAAGGGAAACGATCCGTGGAGATTTGCTAGGGAGCAGCACGAACGAGGTTGGGGTTTTCCGTCCACTGCTTCAACGCTCGGATGCTGCCATCGGCCCACATAAATGTCTAGCACGCGGGGTATACATAACTCAGGAAAGAAGGCGAACACGTGTTTGGAAGTTCTAGTAAGCTTGCAGTAGCGGTAGAGGTCCTATCAGCGTTGGAAAAGTCAAGACATGACGCAGCGGCAACGCA
Source organism: Ectocarpus sp. CCAP 1310/34 (assembly GCA_902602495.3). Classification (NCBI taxonomy): domain Eukaryota; class Phaeophyceae; order Ectocarpales; family Ectocarpaceae; genus Ectocarpus; species Ectocarpus sp. CCAP 1310/34. The sequence goes on along the minus strand of CACKRE030005015.1, from coordinate 193,451 downwards.
CCATACATTGTGCTCGAGGAGCACTTTTTCGGGTTGTGAGGGGGGGAAGCAAATGCACGCCCAAGCAGCAGCGAGGACCGGGTGGTGTTGGGTTGACATGACTTGTGTTCTGCAGAACCGACCGCTGCCAACCTGCGCTTTTGAAGGCCAGGTACGTTGGTACAGGAGTAGTAGGAGCTAACGCTTCGTGTTTCAAAGAGGAGCATCTGTCCCTTGGGCACAACGGTGCAGCGGCTAGACACATGTGGGATATTTGCAGGCAGAATGTCCTAGCTGGAAGTCTCTGGAAAACTTGAGAAGGACACCATTCTTCCCCTCTCCACTCCCGACGCTCTTCATTTGTGTAGGTCTGATTGACTACTTTTCTTACAGCAGTAGACTAGTCTACGCTAAAGGCTGTAGAAAGGATGCAGGTTTGCGGTGTAAAATGCATACCATCTACTGCACGCGACGCTACGTGCAGCAGACCTGTGGTCCTGAGCGACTCGGGCACCCCTTGCAGATAGACGCGCTGCCGACTGCGCCACCGGCTCCACACAAAAGAGTGGTCAGTGTGAGCGAGATGATGGCAGTCAGGGACACTGGTCCTGTTCATGGAGAGTTAACAAAAGAGGACCATGGGAGCAGGTCTCCGGCCGAGTTTGACCAATTAAAATTCGCTACAGGGTTCTTAATTGAACGCCTACTCTCATTTCCTGCATATATGACCCCCGTTTTGCAGCTCATTTGTGTTGTTGGCAGGTCTTCCCCCAGTTACGTCCATCTACATCCTCCGCGCAAGAGGCACCCGTGCTCTCTCGGTCATGTGAAACATACGCATGCGGTCGTTGTCGCCGAGACATCCGGCACCAATTGCTGCACGCCGAACGTGTACTTATTGATGCTCACCCACCCACCCATGGTTTTTTTGCGCGTATGGCAATCGTTCAACGTAAACGCACTGCATACTGCTAGTAAGTGTGACTTAGGCTACTAACTACACGAACGGTTTACTCACGCATGCAACCCCGTACCGTACCGCTGTAATGGTCGAGTATTTCTGTGTTTTCACGAAGATACACAACAACGGCAGGTTGTGAGGTCGACATGAAAACTTGATCGTTGATGCTGTGAGGGGGGGGGAGAGGCTTATATTATCGCCGCCGTGTCACCCGGCAACCAACACTGAATCGGTAGGCACTCGCCTGTTCTTGCGAGTCGGACGACATTTTTTTCCGGAGACGCAGAATATTCAGTCGAGTGTTTCTTTTGTTGCACGTACACGGCGGTAGTTCACTTTTAGCGAAGGAAACAGGGAGTAGACTACTCTCAAGCCAGCACGAGTTTCCTTGCCCTCAGCTACGGAGACAACATCATGTGATCTGCAGACATCCTCTGCGGCCTTTGATCACAAGGAACACCAAGGAGAGCCACGTCGACGGATAGGCTGTCACAAGTAGGAAAGACACCTGTTCCCCGGGATCAAGAACACGCGAAGGCGTTCTAATCGCTCGGGGTGGAGGTTGGCTTGAAATGAATGGTAAGACACAGAACTTTGACTCGGCCTGCAAGACTGAGGGATTTGCTGGGGGGTGACCCATCAACCCTCGCAACATTCGACACCAACAAGCGGCTACCACACGCGTGTGGTGTTTAGCAGCGAGGGTGAGCACCACTCCTCGACCGCCTTAACAAGACAGCAGATGCGACGGACAAAGTTATCCGTGTCAACTGCAGACTCGGGACAAATCTATCTAACCCGCTTGCCCGCACGTTTCCCCCAACACAAGACAAAAAAGAAAGAAAATCAGGAAAAGAGGCCATTGTTTTAAAAGGATTACGCAGTATTGGCTGCGACCGTCACACATGTGACCACCACGCCCTTAACGAGAGAGTACAACTAGCCCGCGCAAACACCTCTTGGCTGAGACAAGGCCGCCATCGACAGGACACAGTTTTCTCGCCCATAAGCCCTCGCGTGCATGGGTGTAAAGTGCAATGCGCTGCTCAACTTCTCGGTCAGTCAGGCAAACGGTTCAACGAAACGCCTAGTCCTCCCCTGCGAACGGCTGCACCAAAACGCCGGCTAAATTGGCTTTCATCACGCGAAACAAGGCATCTTCACGCCGCCGCTACGATAGAAACGTTGAGCCCGCAGAAAATTCAAAAGGCGCCCTGGCCGTCGCCGAACGGGCTGATGTGTCCCGACGAGAGCTGTTCGATTACGGTTTGGCCGGTGAGCTTCTCCTGCACCATCTCGCCTAAGAAAAAAAAAATCACGGAAGAAATGACACAAATTAGCTCATCGGTGGCTCAAGACAAGGCGACAGTGTGCTTGGGCGCACAACTTACCGCAGTCGTGTTTGCACGTCCGATTCTTTTTCGTCAAGGGCGTCATATTATGAACAGACTTCGAGCAACGAGGCGAGCGCCAGATACACAATTTTTTTGGTAAAAGCTTGGGGCTCCACCGTTAACAACTCTGGTCGTCTACGCAATGTACAAGGAGTAAACAAGCGTCGTGTATTCTTGTGTTGATGCTGCATACGTGCACGTGGTGCCTCCTTCAGAGAAGAGAAAAGCTGCCCCTGGGGGACAATCACGGGAATATTGCACGTGCTATAGCACCACATAGATGGATATGACCCCTTCAAGAGATGGACAACACGCATGTTGTAACAGCAAGACACAATAACCCGAGAACTGTTGTTGGAATTACGCCAACCCGCCTTACGAATATCCAAGTCTAAGTTTTGTGTGTTGGGGAGGCAAGTTCCACGTCAGCTTTGGAGAATTCGCCATGATGCAGGTGGCGTCGTGTTACTCGACGACACACTTCACGACAGCAGCGCGTGCTACACAAGACCGTCACAAGATTGACAGAACTATATTTACACTTTCCATCCGCAAGAAAACAGACACGCCGTTTCAGCCCCAGTTCCCAATAAACGTGCGTCTGGTCGCGGAAACAAAATCGTTGCTGGAGTTTTTCAAGCGAGGCGATCTCTTACTGCATTAACACGGCAATAATCGCTCAAGTCTACAACGCTGCGTCTTTTGGACCCAACGCGCGCCCCACGGTCAACTGTCAAACGGCCAACATTGAATGTTCCCAGTTTTTGTCGAGTTCATTCGCAACTTGCAGGAGGGTTTTCGATATCGTGGACTCGTCTTGCGACCATATGCACATGACGCCCAGTCAACACTTCCGCATGAATACGAGCTGCAGCAGGCCGTCTTGTTGACGATGGACACTGTGGTACCCTGAGCGAGTGAGAGAGCCACTCGACGAGGACAATGATGATGACGACCTCGACAACTTACCCATGATTGCGAGCATCGCAAGGCGCCCGTTCTTGAGCTCCTTAAGCTGAAGCTTGGAGAAAGCGACCGGGTTGTCGGGGTAGGGGTTCCATGCCTGACCGAAGTTGCCGAGCTCTCCCGGCGCCTGCGAAAGCAGACATTTAGCGAGGGGGATGTCGCACAAGACACGGGGAAAGGAAGGAGTAAGTACGCGGCGCGTTCACCATCACACCTGCGGAAGCCGAGTGTGAGCGTCATCGGTGACAGAGAAACGTCGTCAACATACCTTGAACCCTACGGAGAATCGTATCCGGGGTTGTCGACTGGACCAAGAAAGACCCTCTCAAATGGACTAGCATGGAACAAAACTGTAAGAAAGGAGTGTACAGCAGTTGGTCGCTCTTGAAGGCATTTGCATCAAAGTTGTGCGTTATATTTGCCAAACCGCCACGCACCATAACACCAGCAGCAACATCAACACACTTCACAAACCAAGTGCACCTTGTTTTCGTAATCCTGCTTGCCCACAGTCAGCTCCACAACGGCGATCGCTCCCAAAATCTGAACCCATGCTGCCAACGGGAGCTCTCCGAGGGCCTTCAAGCCCGGGGACAGCTTACCGTCGTACCTGACAAGACAGCGGCACGGAAGGGAGAGGGAGAGCGAAAACGTGAACAACACAATCAGCAAACCTTTCAAGGGTGCGGACTTCATCGTTCGTGTCCGACGCCCTCGAAGACCACTTGTTCACATGCATCGACGATACCGTCACGCACGATTTGTAAAGCGCATGCGCATGTTGCCGATGAATCGAAAAACCGATGGCGTGCTTTGAGGTGAGGCTTTCTCGCTTAAGAATTTTCGAATGTACTACTGCTGTGGCCGGAAAGTGTGAATGTTTAGGACCAGAAAATACGTGCAATATAACAAAAAATACTGAAGCACATGGGGAGAAGAATTGTGTTGAGAGAGAGCATTGGCAGGGCAAAGCTAAAGGACAACATTGGCAAACGTTTGCTGCTATTCTAACATCACAGCTGCCCTGACTTTGCGATGGGCAATGAAAACAGTGAAACGATACGATAGAGCGGCCGTGTGGCACGTTCCTCATTGGCGGACGAGAACCTCTTGCTGGAAAAGACATCGGCGCAACCTTCGCAGAATCGCGCACGACTTTGAGCTGCGGTCAACGTCGGCACCAACAGTATGGAAGTGCGGTGATCATGTTTCGTTTCGGCTGAAGCACATCGGCCTATTTCTCTACCTCTGCCATTGAACCGAAACACCAGCGAGGCTCTTCATGCACATACAAGGTAAATATTGGCCAACTTTCGAGGCAGCCGAAGTTGTAGGGAGACAACTGTCAGTACAATAAGGGAGAAAGGGCTCGAGTAAAATTTCCACGCATAACGCACACCATTCCTTCACGACATCATGCATGCCAATCATGTGTGAACACGCAAGTCTTCGATTCGTATCGCCGTGACCGTCTTGCTCCTCCCTGTCTCCCCCAACATACCGAATGCGCCTGAGAAGAGCGGCCAAAACACGGTACCACCAACTTACAGGGGGTGCCACTGCTCCGCGAAGAGGTAGCCCGTGACGGCCAACATAGCGACACGTCCGTGCTTGAGCTCCACCGCCCGGCGCCTGAAGAGCGATGCATCGTCCTTGCCGAACCCGAGGGGGTCAAACACACCGTCCGTCTCAACATCCGCGCCCAGCATGTCGTTCACCGCCATCTTGGTCATGGTGGCTGGATGATGTCGATTTCGCGGAGACGCATAAATATGTGCATGCATGCATCGGTCAAACCCCGTTGTTGTGAGCCCAAGACGATTCAGTTCGACTGCTGGATTTTTCATCTGAAAACGATCGATAGATCCACCCCTCTGCATGTACGCACCACATCAGGAAGAACTGAAGTACGCCTATCCGCGAATGGGACACGACTGAGTTCGTGCCAGTTGTGTCCAACGACACCGAGGATGATGCTACACAGCGAAAGAGATGAGGGAGTGAAGCCAGAGATAGAAGAGGGTCATTTCAGCGGGGGAAGGGGACCCTCAGATGTGTGCAGATGCGTGATTTCTTGGTTTTCGCGGGACTCGTTTGTGACGGCATGTATCACAGGTTCATATCCTTCTCACGCACGGACTTCCAACAGCAGAAAGAAGAGACGGCCGATGGACGTATGCTACGATCGTGCACTAGGAAAACAACTTGATCTCTTGAGTCCGCATCTGGGGGTAATTGTTGCTGATCTTCATGATCCCGACATCAGTCAACTTGAGTCAGAGGTCAGATAGGCATGTTTCACCACGTACACACACCTTTTGGGACCAACGGCAGCTCCTCTTCAATCTTCACACTACAGCAGCACAAGCAGGAGTAACAGATAAACTCTCAGTGTGACGAACGCGCACGAGGGCACTTGGAAACCGGCATCGCGAGACCGCGAAATATGACAGTCGCTGCTAGGGCAACACTTTTATGCGATGCTGCTGTGAGATAGAGAGAGGCTTACCAGATGTCGCCTGCTGGGGCCGCGCGATTTGAGAACCGTGGAACGCGGACGGCGCCACGAACGCCGTCGTGGTCGCGAGGGTGAGAGCCAAGGCACCGATCTCCATCTTCATGATTGCTAGAGGTTGGTGATGTGAGTGTGTATCTCTTGGGTTGGATGAAGCAGCGAGGGCGATAGAGAGGGCGAAGCGAAGACACCGCGAATTTCAGCCAAATCCAAGCCTCAAGCGTACCTTTCTTCAGCGATTGGCCAAGCCAGTTGCCGTCGGTAATTTTGGGGGGCCCGCAGCTGGCGCTAGTTCGATCTCCCGCTCTCTCTCCGGCCTCGTTGATCGACCGGAAGAGATCGCTCACACAAGCCCTTAGTAACTCTCCCCATCTCTTCTCTCAACCCGTTACGAAGATGAAGTCCGCTGTGATGGCCGCCGCATGTGTATCGTCAGCGTCTGCCTTTGTGGCACCGTCGCTTGTGTCGTCGCGCGTGGCGTCTACCGCGCCCAAGACCACCATGATGGGTGAGTTTCGTCATGTCTACAACCGGTCGTGGGGCGAAGTCCGCCAGCCTTCCAGTTTGCATGCACCTGTTTCACAGTTGACTTTGGGTGCTGGTGCTGACATGATTACCACGGCCCCTTCTATGTACTATCTCCTTTATCCTGCTTCCTTTCGTTTCCAAGCGATGCCTCTGAATGTCCAGATGTTGTTGCATGTAAGGCATTTCCTATCCTTGGTGTTGTTGACCCTGGGCTGCTTGAAGGGAGGGGTGCTGACTCAAGGTACGGCTGTAGACACTGGCGTTGACAGTAACTTGAGGGCACCAGTTGGCGGCCTTAGCAGAGTCGTGTTCAGAAGTGACACGCTGCGTCGAACCCCATCAGTACCTCCCATCTCTTATTTCCTATCTGGGAACGCTGCTTTCGAGTTGAGAGTCCCAAAGAACACACGCAAGACAACGTCACGAAAAAGTTGTACTTCACGTCGCAATTACTTTTCTAAATCGGCGAATCAACGTCATATTGAACGGGATGGGATCACGTGGCTCATGTAAAATTCAAGCTACAAGCTACCCAAGGAAGAAACGGAATTAGAGTTAAAGAGGAGAAAGCCCTGCTGCACGCACGTGTGTGACTACGTACATTCCCTTTGCGAGCTTGATCGGTCGATGCTACTCTCGCGATGTGTTGCACACGGCAGTCATTGTAGCTCCCCCTTCACCGACAAAAAATGTTCGATGTTTTTTTGCACAAATGATAGTTACGTGGCGGGGGACACAGCGAAAACTCGTGGCGGGGGTTGGGGCGGCGGCAAGCATACTCTCGCACTGGAGATGATCAAGGTCGGCACCGAATTTGGTGATATCGTTACCCCTGCGACATCAGTTGCGCGTTGTATCTAACAGTAATTCGATAGTCCTGACGGAGAGAAAGGAGAGCGAAGCACGCGTTCAAATGCTTTTTCTCGAACAGGAGTACAGGGTCGAGTTATGGTCGTACTACCTGTTGTGTGTCATGTCCGCATTGGGTACGACATGGTTCTAGACCCCACACATGGTCATACATGGTCCTTGACGTGGCGCGGAAAGTATCCCGCCGCACGGGTGGTGAGGAATTGTCTCAGTAAATCTACACTTGCTGGGCCCACACAAGCAACAGCAGACCTCGTGATGATAGTCTTGAGAACATGCGCACTCAAGCAACTCCTTGTTGCTGTTGTCTTTGGGTTTTCGGCGAAAGCCCATTTCTCGCCGTTACACGCATTCCCGTCGGTTGAAACATTTCGAGCTCTTGTTTGTTGTTGCAGTGAGATTCCAATTCCTTGGCCACTTGGCCTTCCATTGCCCCTCGACGACGGTTCAAACGGACGCCGACCCCATGCCCTCCAAAATGTATGCTTGAGAGAGTGTACATCGAAGGGAACTCCGGCAATTGTTGGTGTGCGATAGTGCGTTATTAACCCTTGAGTTGGGACCACAAGCATTGCCCTGTCTCGAAATGGACGCGTGGCCGACAGCAATCCAGTGAAAAATGCCCTCTGCACGCCCAAAACTCGTGCACGGGACACATAGATATCCTGGAAGCCCTTTTGAAATCATGCAGCCCACTCATCCTACCCCCGCCGCTTTTTCTCTTCTTCGCCCTCGTTCGTTGCAGCCGAGGTACCAGGATCGTGGTGGACTCCGTCCGACGGAACCAAGTCCGTGGCCCTCCCGTGGGCGGACAAGCCGATTATCGGCGACGGAGACATGGTGGGCGACGCTGGTTTTGACCCGCTCAACTTGGCGAACGGACCCGCGGACCTAGTCTGGCTCCGGACAGCAGAGCTCAAGCACGGCCGCATCTGCATGCTGGCGTGCGTGGGCATGGTTGCCCCCGAGCTCGTCCAGAACCCCGTGGGCTTCTCCGGGTTCGAGTTCGCGCCCGAGTTCACGCAGATGAACGCGTTCGCCGCGCTGTCCTCCGTACCCCGGCTGGGCCTCGCGCAGATCGTCATCTTGTGCTCGCTCATCGAGGTGGCCTCCTTCACGGGAAACCTCACCGAGAAGTACTTGTACGAGGACGACTTGACCAAGCTGGAGCTCAAGAACAAGGCGCTCGGCAAGACCGACTTCCTCGCGGGCGCGGCTAAGATCGCCCCCGTGACGGAGAACAAGGAGCAAGTCTTCGTGGACACTGTCATCCCCGGGGACCTCGGCTTCGACCCCCTCGGCCTCGCGGCCAACGGCGTCAACCCCGACTACGCCCTGGCGGAGATCAAGCACGCCCGTCTCGCAATGATCGGATTCCTCGGCATGGCTGTGCAGCAGGCCGTCGACCCCAACGGTGGTGTGCTCGAGCAGTTCATGAACTGGGCATCGTAGACACCTGGCGATGTTTTTTTTTTTCGTTCTTGTTTCGGCGCTGTAGAGGCTAGGCTGGCAAGATATTTTTAGGGGTTCGGGGAGAGCATCAAGACGTGAAACCTGGCGCGGGCCCTCGCATGTTCTTGGCTTGCGATCGTGTCGTTCCACCGTCAGGCGTCTGAACCGCTTTTTTGCCACGTGACAGACCGTAGATTATTGGTTTCTGGCGAGCTTATTAAAGACTTGCTCGGGCGAGGCTACTTTTGACCTGTAGACAAGAAAAACGGCCAGGACAAGCGTGCATTTCTCCGCGCATCTCATTTTCTCTCCGATTCGTGTTAATGCGCAACCGTTGCTAAGCAAGGGTGTCGGTTGCCGATTTGTCGAATGTGGGGAAACCAGTAGCTGCGCGCTTGCTTGTCGGCCGAGCCTCCACTGGAAGATACGTCGTGTCGTGTGCATGCAAAACGGGAGGGAGTTAAGTTACCTTGGACTCCCACTGTTTTTTGCTTTCGCCTTCATGATGCTCCTCTGTCTGTTTTTGTATCGGTTCTCCTGTTTAGTGGCCAGAGCCTTGCCAGCTTAGATGATGGCTCACTGTGTGTTCTTCTGTGACGATGATGAGATGAAAACTAAATGAAGAAATGCGAAACGGGTTTTTAGTTGGCTCGCTTGCCAGTCACCGGCCCAAGATGTATCTTGCAGCTCTCGCCGAGTGGAGACTGAAACGATTCGAAACGTCTCTAAAAAGACGCCACATCCTGTGCGACTGTTGTATTGTCGTACGGGTAGTCGAGCTGTGACTGCTGTATGTATCCACCACCTTCGACGTACCACATGTCTCAGTGGACCATGAACAAGTTGCGCCTTTTTCCTGCGAAATCACAGCAGCACAATGTAGCAGTCCGTTTCTTGGTGTGCGGGCGCCAACTCTGGGCTATATACTCAGCGTTTGTCGTTCAGTTTCTTATTCCAAGTTTCTTATTCGCTCGTGCAGCCAAATCCTGCTGAATTTCTGAAATCAGCAATTTCTTATTTTTCTGCTTGCATACTACACAACGTTCCAAATATACATGGTCTATATATGCACTGCTTTCCTCAACCCCCGTACTCAACCCCGATTCTCACTACCGACGGCTGCACGTAAGGCCACACTCCCTAGAAGCGAAATGTATCCAGCGGCAACGTCTTGCTATCGCTACAAGGTATTGTACCCCCCTCATGAGTGAGGGCTGAAACTAAACAAATGCATTAACACCGCATGGTGCCTCACCCGCACGCTGACGTGCCAACAACGAAAACTACCCCGTCACTATGTTGCAAGCTCCGTGAGGCGAACATTGGGGTAGTCACCCTTTTGCGCCTCCTGCTCCCTTCCTTTGGGTCTGTCTACCTCTAGGAGAACCCACGCCCCAATTGCGACGTCGTCATCCGTGCTGTACGACTCCAACGGCATCTTCATCATGCTAAATTTACACGTGCTTTCGTCACAGTGCAGGATGACGCAGTAGTCGTACTCCTGCCACGAAGCGGGGTGAGAACTGCGACTAATTACCCCTCCGAACCAACCCAACCCGAGTTTCACGAGAACCCCACGCTTCACTATGGGAGGGGGGGAGAGGGGGAGAGGGGGAAAGAGCGAGAGAGCTGTGGGGTTTGTTTCTTATTCGACACACTCCCCCGTAAACCCTCGTTTCTTATGTAGTAGCGCAGCGGTCGCCGCTGTGTTTCTTATTGAGACATTTCTTATTGTTTGACCCAGGTTGAGCTATGTTTCTTGACCCTATTTTCTTATTTTTCGTGAAAAAGTGAGCCTCAATTTCTTAACAAAATATTTCTTAACTGCGGGCGCCAACTAATAACTGTAGTCTTCTTGGAGAAGACAAGGTTTCGGGGGACGATCACTCCCAGCGTAGACTCTTTGTCTTTGTCGAGCATCCGAAGAAACGCTGACTTGCACCATCAATGCAATGGTTGGTGTGCATTGATGGAGGCACACGATATTTCATGAGTGACGCCGTGCATCGGTGTGGTGCGTTTTCTCACGTAGCGAATCTTAGAGCCAGTCTAGTCTACATGAATACCTCGAATGGGTAGTCGCTCTGTGTGTAAGTTTAGTCTTATGTTGTAAGGCACCACTATCGTCATCATCAGCTGGCGCAGGAGACAGGATGCCACTCCTGTTTTTGTTGGTTTTGTCCACCCAGTGATTCACCTCCCCCATGCTTGCCTTGAACTTTACCACGAGAAGGGATGCTGTTGCTTCCCCTCTCGACTTTGCGCTCTCCACCTCTATGTCTAGCTACATACGTGTTGGGAAAAATACATACACACAAGAGACTGAAGTGAGAAATGAACCACCTGATGGATGATGCGGTGCGATCAAAACCGGTTCGGCACACTTGTCTCAAGACATAAGGACACATCTCATCTCGTGTCTCCTTCCTTTTGACACTCTGCCGTCACCCAACGGATCAACGCTGAAGAGCAGGAACAATGTACGCAGTCAGGAGTGACGGTGAACGGTTTTGCACTGTCGGCTGATGGCAGGGATCGATCGACCAAGTCGCTATAGCGAACCGAAGTATCAGATCGATGTCGGCCTCGGAGACGGTCGAACAGCTCATCGACGAAGGGCAAGATAAACCATCGTCACTACCCCCGACAGCAACTTTTATTACTGGGATGGCACTTGCTGAAGAGTAAGTTTAGGACTGCATTCATTGATGCGAACAGAAGGGGGTGTCGACCAGGCTCACATGCATATTTGAAACCCAGCAGCCGCATCACAGGCAGAAGTTGGCTGTTTGAATGGGGGGTCGCCCACGAGGGTAAAATCCGATCGGTACAGCAGTGCTTGCGCAATGAAACAAATACGAACGCACGTAGCGTTTACTAGACTACATGCCTGGGCCCCATATTTTGTGTGGTCGGGCAGAAGTCAAATGACTGTATATCTACCAGGAAGTACAAGTATATGTGCTCTGATCTGTCCTGCAGCGCGATGTATATACCCTAAGACGATCGTAGCTGTTTGCATGTCGTGGGGTACCTCACGTGCGCATGGTCGTTGGCCCCGGTACACAATTCGGGAACACTGAGGGCAATTGTAGCAAACAATCGTCTTACTTCACTTCTCCTGGCGCTTGAATACCATTCATCCGGGGCTCTGCGGTTGTTACTGCAGATCAACCGAAATCAAGATTTGGCCTTGGCAAATATATATTTTCAACCCTTGCGCGTACAGAACACAGAAAGGTCCCGCAACGTGATAACTCGGGTCAAGGTACGAATTCTTACTTCGTCACCACTGACAAGCATAGATAACCAGAAGAAATGTCCAGGCCATGGTCCACCCCTGAGCTGTGTTCTTAACCCTCTTAGTACTAGACCCAAATGGGGACACTGTGAGGACAGCAAGCACTCAGATGTCTGTTTACCGCACCGGACTCGCAGAGGCTCCGCTGTGAAACGCACGTGAGAAGTCTTGGTCTATCATGCTTGGGTGAGGTCGTAAGTTGTGTGATATGCTGAGTGATGCCTCTTTTCGGCCTTAGCCTGGCTCTGGGGGAAAATGCTGAATTAGCTTCAGTATGAAAAAAGAGTCCCCAAGGGACGTGTTGAGGGAACATTTCTATACTGAAGCCAAGTCATCCTTTGTCTGGTAAGGAGCCCGGCACTCTTCGATTCCTGCGGAGGGACTGCTGTAGCCCCTCGCCAATGCCTGACAAGAAGTTGCAATATGTTTTTTTGCGGAGGGACTGCGTACAACTGCTGTAGGAGGGTTAATCCCAATGTCATATTTTCGTTGAGCCTCTACGTTGTTGAATGTAGTGTCTGGTATGCATTTATTTTATTACGTTTCCGTTCTGTACGACTTTCAACCGGGCGGGGGTACGTTTATGTTACAACTGGCGGCTGAAGGTAATATAGCTACATCTCAATGGTATTGGGTTAAAGCAAAACATGGGTGATATGGAAGACCCTGTCAATGACTCGTTCTTACGCCAAGCCTCGCACCGCCTCTTGTTCTCCAAAATCGTGATGTGCAGTGCGACGCCGGTGGGCAGTTCGATGAGCGTGGGTGGGAGGGCGAGTGAAGCACGAGCGAAACAAAGTGTTGGCCCACGGCATACTGACTCGCGGAGCTTGGTGACTGAGACCATGTCCGCCATGGATTTGCCTCGAATATCGTTCCTTCGAAGGGAGATACAAAAGAAGGCGTCTGGGCTTGACCGCATTGAGTTCATCATGACCATGGCAACGTGAGAGCTCGCAGGAATCACATCTGAAGCTCTTTGTTGCGCACAAAATAATTATTTTTGTTGCTGCTGCTGTTGCTGCTGCTGCTGCTGTTGCTGCTGCTGCTGCTGCTGTTTTGTTGTTGTCGTTGTGTTCTCCACTTTCCATTTCGCCTGGACTTCTACCCGTGCCTCATTCCCTCCTTACCAACCGCACAGATTATTGATGGTCACAAAATATCAAACCCCCAGCAGCGGTCGAACATATGTATAACAATTTTAAGACTTCAAAGAGAGTATCCGCCCGTGAAGAAACGAATTCCCGCCCTGATAAGTTCAGGCACAAACAAATGACAGGACAGAACAACAGGGAAAACCTGAACAATACAAAGGAAGCAGGGCCCCATGGCTCTATTCGAGAGCTGGGTCACAAACTGCATGAACTACATCATGAGCACAAACTCCCTGCTTGAAAACTCAGACCAATGGCAGGGATCCTCCGACCCCTACGAAGCCGAGGGCAAGCAATCCACCGCCGGGTTGTTTTTGGGCTACGAAGCCGAGTAGGCAATCGATTGGTTGTGGGCTATTAGATCACATAACCTTTGCCTCCAGATCAGGTGCAATTGCCAAACCACAAGCTGTGCAAAGGAACAACCCGCATTGCAGTCAAAACACGTCTTGAACATAAACAAGTTCAGCCTCCGAGGTACGTTTGTGTATACACCTTAGACTTCGGCGTGTGTAAACCGTTAGTGAACCTTGGAGTACTTCCACCCAACACGGTGTTGTCAGTGCGCGGCGAGCAAAAGAAAGGATTGAAACGAACCATGTTGATAGATGGGAAGAGTGCGTGGTACATCCTCCGTCGTCCGTAGCGTACATCGTGACAACACAACATTCCCTGGGGACATATGCATACCGGATGATCATGTTGTTTCCAAGCGGGTCATGATTCCTCCTTCGCGCCATCGAAATGTGCTCTTGTTGGCTGTTGCGGCAGGTGTGTCACAGGAGACATATCCAACCCGGTGCGCTGCATCGATGATATTCATGTCAGCATGGTGGCTAACTTCTGCGAAATATTCGCACAAGTGAGATACGGTGTACGAGGCGGGTAGGTGACGTTCCTTCTGTTCGTCTCTCATTACCATTGCCACGTTATTCACAGAACTTTTTATCAGGATGAAGGAACGCCGCTCTTGTCCTCCACGGGTATGTACCGCATGTTTCCTTGCGCTTGGTACATGCAGGTGGATATAAACAATGACGGGACGGTGGACTGGGAAGAGCTGTCGTCCTTCATGATAGACATGGGCATGAAGGACTGGGCTAAGAGCGGGGCGGGAACGCCAAACTATGCTTACGCTGGACAGGTTGATTCTGCAAGGCCCACACAAGCCGCGGACCAGGTGGGTTGGTGCTGAAGAAGAGAAGGGTATCTTTCGTTCTCGAACAGAGGGAGGGCAGTGCGTTTTCACTTCTTGGTCAAGGTTGAATCGAAGCGAGAGGCCCTCCGTAGGCTATGGCGTGTACCCTCAAGATATGCTGTGAACTTGAAAGTATCAGCTAACAACATAGAGTGGGCACCGCCTTTGTTAGCACGCTCGACGTGTGCGTAAAAGGGGCGCATGCGGGTACCAATGTGCTCTTGCGAGTTCCCCCACGGTGCCGTTCTCAGACACGTCCATGAAGTTGTTCGAGGGAGCTTTGTCTCTCAGTGATGTTGACCACACCGACTTAGGCTTACGTTTGGAGAGCTTATTCACCTACGGACACCGGTGCGCCCCACCGCAGATTCAGTACTTTCCGAAGAACGACACGGTCGCGATCATCGAGGAAAACGCCCGCTTCTTCCGCGTATACCACACTCGTTCCATGCACATGAAGCGACAATATGACGTGCAGGTGAGGGAGGGAGCATTTGCAGGGTAGCAGCACACCTAAGTGATACATACACTCTACCCCGGTGGTAACACATGCAACCGCCTCGTCCGGCAAGCATGCAGCACCATCGCAGAGAAGCTTCCCGACTCAAACCTGCGGCGTTAGAAGCCTGCGTACCTCCACTTTTCTCGGGAATACTACGTGGGGGCGGAAAGGAGGGAAACTGTTCTTCTTGGGGTTGCTAATGTGCGACAATTGCCTTGGCCACGACACACTTGCTGTCGAAACACTACGCGCTCGATTGTACTCTCAGCTTGGCCCCGTGGTTGCAGTATAGACGCTTAACCTAACATGGTGGTTTGTCGCGACGGTGTCTTGTACGGTTCCCAGGATGCCATCAGCGCAGCGCGGTCCGTGTGCTATTGCACCCCCGGCGGGTACTACGTGCTGGGCACGTCAGGGTCGAGGGTGTGCTTCTACGAGGAAGGCACCGGCAGCGTGTGGAAGGACTTTGAATCTCCCAGTATACCGGTCTGTGCCACTGCTAGGTCCATCCATCTCTGTGTAGCCTGTCTGTCGATCATGGCATTCTGCTGGTTCTGCGGGTGTGTATGCACCCATCACAATCCGCGTGAAGACTTGTTGAAACGATGTTCCTGTAAGGGGAGGGCGAAATCACAATGGTCCCCCATGGTGGCGTTGTGTGTACCCTTCAACCGCCGCCCTCGTTTCAGTTGTGCGCTGTGATTAATAGACGTGAAGCAACCTCATTTCACACAATACCACCCACAGCGGCATCCACAGGTGTCTACAATAGTCATCAGTCGTTTCGTCCTGCAACTTCCCCGTCGGGAGCGCCCGCCGCACAAGCAACGAGCACCGGTAACAAGCGTATCGATCAATCGGTCCGTGCCCGCCCCTCTCGCTATCGGTCGCGATGATTGATGGAAAGATTTGCTTGACCTACTCTGATAGCCACGGCCTGGTTGTGGCCGGCGACATGATCGGGAACATCTTTTTGTGGAAGATGGGTGAAGTCAGCGCCGCCAACACCGATAACGGCGATGTTCCCCGTTACCACGTCCTTGGGGGGCACATGAAAAACAAGAGGTGTGTGCAAATGCCTTATTATAAAGTAGTAAATCTATGTTCACACACCGTGGGACGGTTTTCGAGGTCGATAATTCGATAGCAAACGAGCACGATTCAACGCCGAGATGTTTAGCACCGCCATCACCTCGTCAACACCTTGCTGATGCCCGTGCATGTCTCGCATCTTACTTGTTGCGGTGCAGCCGAGCTAAGGACATCGAAACAACGTCATGTGCCGGCCTCTCGTGCGCGTCTCGAACCTACCGATTTCCCATGCCGCTCCGAACGCGTCTCTCGTGATTTGTGTGTTGAGACGAAGACCACCAAGTCATCACGAGAAGGACAAGGCTTTGGTCCTGGACGGGGGGCACTCAGATGCGGTGCTAAGCCTCCTGACGCTAACCGGTGAGCACGGATACCAATAATCTTGAAAACCGAAGGCCACGATTCTGGACAATCGGGAATACGTCTGGAACCATCTCAACTGCGAACGGCAACAACGCACTACACTGTTTCTCGGGGTGAAACAAGTTGCTTCGACCAAGGCGTGTTCCACGTTTGGCCGATCATGTGGGGAGGAATGGAGGGCACGAGCATGAAAGGGGAGGGGGGGGCGAGGTATTCGAAACTAAGTTGGTCAAATCGAAAATTTTACAGCAGGGAATGCTATTTAATACTTTTTTCCTAGATCGCTTACTACTGTTGAAAGGATCGGCAACCCGAGTGCTTTACTTTCCAACTCACTGTCGCCTGGACTTCGAAATGCGCGATAAGCTACCCGGCGGTTAGGCGAAAACCGTACTCACAGCCAATACATGCTATCATACATTGCATGAAACAAAAACTTGGCGGCAGGAACCGACATGGTTGCTTCGTGCAGCATAGACCACACCGTCAAGCTGTGGGATCTCACCACGCTGGGCCTTCGGAAAACACTGCTGGGTCATCCGAAGGTGAGCTCTCGACTTACCTTGCAGCTTGTGCTGAAGTATCCGCCCTGTTTCCTTTTCTAGATATCCGCGGAACCATCTAGTAATCGACTGCACAACTAACCCCCCCCAAGGAACACGAAGAAACAAGTGTCGCCTAACTGATTGACCCCTGAAAATCTGTACCTCGACAAATGATGTACAGAATTCTACCGCAGGAGGTTAGGTAAAGAGCGGAAAAAATTGTGCTTACCTTCCCCTTTTGCGACCCCGGCTGGAGGATCAAATATGCACTGAATGGTGTAGGCTGGCGCCTAGAATGGATGGGACGGAGCATACAATTTGACATCCGTGCTGTTGTTGGAACAGGGGGTGAAACATATGGCGTACTGCCCGGACCAGCGCTTGATCGTCTCCGGAGGGTTTTCGTACGACCTGGTCGTCAACAACCCCTACCTGTCCAACCCCATCAGCCGCCTGCGGGGCCACTGCTCCGCCATCGTAGGGGTAGAGCACATCACGGGCACCTCTCAGGTGTCACGACTCACGGAGTGCATCGCAGTGCAGGTGTATTGCAAACGAAACACAAGTCGGAGAGGGTTTTGTACCAGGAATAACGACGTGCGGGAGGTTGAAGACCGGGGGGTGAGCGTGCTCATGTTCCTGTTTGGAGGCTTCGACGGACAACGGTATCGCAACTGTGGCTACTGGCGTTCGACCGTCGGATGTGCTTTCAGGCGGCTCTCTCAGACTTGAAAGTGAGCTGTCGGAATCTCTTCATCGCCTGGAAAAACCCTGCCCCTTCCGCTGGATTTCGTTCGCTCTGTTCGCACATATTTTCAACAGTTGGTCACAGCCGATGCGGACGGATTTTGCAAGCTCTGGGACCTCCGGACATTCTCGTGCATGGAGACGTTCGCCTCGAACATGGCTGCCAAGAGAATGAGGTTAAGAACACGTCGGAAGTCAACCTGTTCGCCTGCCACGCGGGTAAGCACGCTTAATATCGTTTCAGTAGCTTTGGTGAGTGCAGTAGAACGTGAGTTCGACATCGTCGCAAGCAACGTATGGATAGGTGTTGGATGGGCATGCATGAGGTACGCTATACTCGAACACAGCCTAGAGCAGCGTTGAAGGTGCCGGCGTCATGAACGGGCCTTGCCCCAAGCGCAAATCAACTAACCCCTTGAGCGTGCGGCGAAATGAGATAGCGAAAAACGCTCGAAAAGAAGACGCCAGCTGAAAGAGCTTGCAGTGGCCATCCGTTCCCCTTGTCACAAACGAGACCGCCGACTAAGCATCACATGTTGACATGGATTACAGCTCCCAAATGACTCACTTGCAGGGTGGGGCGGATACGTGTTACCATCCTATCTCTGACGTGTGAAAACTTGAGACCTACCTCGTGACGGTTCCGCCGCAATGCAGCGAACGCATGAACGCATACCGACACAGTCTAGTCTATATGTTGGTAGGCCATTGCTTCGTTCTGAAGCGTTCCTTCGTGTTGCCGCTCACGGTCGGCACACAAGGGTTTGCGAAACCCTTTCGGCATCCCTAACAATCTTCCTGCCCCCGGGAGTATCCCCGATATGACCTTGTCGAGATTATGCTTCTCAGGTGTTTTTGCCGCACTGCACCACGTGGACTACATAGCGTCCCTGTTTCGCCTACAACCATACATGGGGATGAAGCTCCTGAATAGCACCTGTTTGACGTAAAATCACCGAGTCATGCCCACAGCAAGTGTCAACGGTGAATTGTGTTTGTTGTGCTAATATTTTGTGATGATGCTCTTCTGTCGTTGCGTGCTCTTGCACTCGATCGACCAATCGGTTGGACAGGAACCTGTCATCTCGTGCATGACCGTGAGCCCGTTGTCCAAGCGGGTATTCGTTGGTGGGTGCAGTGTTGACAGTTTCGAGGTGAGAGAGGTGCCTGCCTCCATCATCTTCACAAGCGAGTGGCATAGATAGGCAAGGGCAAAGAGGGGGGCGGGGATACGCAGTACATGTAGTTTTTTGCCTTAGTCTCGTATCACTTGACATGCATCTACAGCAACAGTATCTCGGTTGATACAACTTGCCATGTCGATCTGCTCCAGATAGAGACACTCCAGAGGACCAACTCTATTTTTGCTCCATGTCCACATTTGTTGACTGCAATAGTTTGGGGCCTGGGTGTTCTGGCGCACTTTCCACTTCCTAGGGTAGAGGAATGGGGAGGCGGGCGAGAGAGAGGGAGAGAGAGATTCGAACCGTCGTCGTCGTTTTACGCTCTCTTGAGTAGGTGCCATAGAAGTTGTTCTTTGTTGTTGTTGGCTCTGCTACTTACTGTGCGGCGATGAGACAGAAGTGACCAATAACCCGGAGTGGAGATGTCGCAATAAAAACCGCTTGTGAGCCTCCTATCGCTCTGGAGACGTGCCCCGAGACACGAAATAAGATGACAGTAGAAGGTTAAGCTGCGCATCTTCCGATCCTCTGTGCTCTCCCTATATAACTGGGAATGTTGGTTTGCCCTTTTTGACGGACACGTGACGCTTTTCGCGCCGCAATCATCTGACGACGACGACGGTAATGCCAACGGCAATGACAACGGCAATGACAGGTTCTTCGAGACGACTGCGAAGATCTGACGGACGAATCGGCAGTTCTGGCCGTCTGTTTTAACACAACCAACCTGACTTTCGTCACTGCGTCCGGTACGATGATCGCGCCATCGATTGGGCCGATATAGGCGCCAACCAAACGGGCACAGTAGCTGTGATACCGTAGAGAAATAATAGTATATATATCGTTTGAACACAAAACAAGGCCGGCGTGCCAGCCGATACCCTCCTGTCGTAGACCTCCCTTGGTCCCCCAACCCCCTCGTTCGCCGGGTGCCTAATGTTTCATCCAATAGCAAAACTTGGAATGTACGTCGTGGTTATCTACCTAATGTAAGGTGCGTGATCGAAGGTTCTGTTCTAAGGACTCACGCGTGAAAATCGTACCACTTATACGACCATCACCTGGTCTCCTTTCCCGTTCCAAACCCCAGCTTGGTCCGTGAAAGTTTGGGATGCATTGAAAGGAGACCTGCTTTGCGCGGACGCTAGGAAACAGCAGTCTCAACAGACAGCAGCAGCGGCGGCAGCAGCGGCAGCAGCAGCAGTCGAGAGTGTCGGCCGAAATGGGGAGATATTCTCCATGTGCCTCGGAGCGAAAGGAAGGACGATAGTTACTGGAGACGGGCTCGGCCACATCAAGGTGGTGGCGAAAAAACGCGACCGACCGTTTCATCTCAACGAGACGCTCGTGATTCAACCCCCACCACCTTCATTTGAATGCTTTTCTTTCAAAACCTGTTGTACAATGTAGTCAACCACCTGTTTCATCAACAGGCTAACAACAAGGGACACCCCCCTCACAGGTGTACAACCAAGCTAACTACACCGAGCTCAAGAACTACACGTATGCCGAGTGCAAGGGAAAGGCCCACGAAGGCAACGTTCGAGCCCTCATCTGGGTCGAGGAACACTCCCTGCTTGTCTCAGCCTCGAGCGATCGATCCATCTCGATCCACGGTGAATCGAAGGTGAGAGAGAATGGGTGAACATTGTAGCGTAACATGCATTCTGATCCGCCATGATTTTGAGCGTGAACACCCATGTCCACCACGAACGAACATACTCGATGATGGACTAATGTTGTCTTTTCCCGTGCGAAGGACCGAAAGTTGGACCTCCCCCAGATGTGATTGCGGCTTTGAGTGCGAAGACGGGGTTCATGTAGTCGCGGAATGTCAGTTGTACGAAAAGCAGAGGGAAGTGTACTTGACTGAGCTGGGAAAAACAGAAGGGAAGTACAGGGAGGTGTTTGAGGCATGGGATAGAGAGGAGAAGACGGTAGCTGCACTGGGGAATAGGAACTGGTTTGAAAAGGCGGGAAGTGATATCGTTAGGATAGATAGACTAGGGAAGACATTTTTGAGCCACCTTTGGCAAAGAAGGAAGGAACGATTGGCCATCGGTGATCGGTGTGTGGGAGCAATGCTCCGTCCTCTCGAGGATGCGTGGTCAACGGTCTACCAGCTAAGGCAGAAAATACATGAGGGCCCACCTCCCCTTTGCCAGTCAGTTTGTATTCTCAAGCTTTTTGTCACCCCCTTTCCTACTTCTTCTCCCATGGCTCTTTACCTCCTCCCCTCGATGGCCTCGCGCCCCCTGCCCAAATACGACAATTGTTTCCCCACAAATTTGTAGGCGGCATGAACTGTCACGATAGTGGCCTTTCGCACAACAAAACCGAACATATGTCTTTGAGCAACACATGACGGCGAAGACCTGTCCATACCTCCCTGCTGGCCTGCTGCTTCACATAACGTATTTCAGCTTTGTCCGTGTCACCTCCAATACGCTTTGCTTACGGTTATTGAACCACACGTTGTGGGAAAGAAACTTTCTGCTACTCTCTTAAAAATCATAGTTCATCACCACACATTAAATGGGAAAAAGCCTTTGTTTCGTGAAGATAGCGAGAAGATCGTCAGAGCAGGTAGCAAGTATCCTTCGATCCTCCCTTCCTGGGCGTTGCCGGCTGAGCAGCGGGATGGCGGTGCGCTGTTGCGGCGAATCACCAACGCCTCTTGGTCAGAGATCACGGTTCTTCGGTACAGCTCCCACCTAGGTCTCATCGCCTCTGGCAACACCGACGGCTCCATTCAGGTAACTTTGGTTGCGTCATCGACACAAAAACAATACAGGTGCAAAAGTTTTAGAAGCATTTTACCCAAGGCAGGCCTATAGGCAGAGAAAGAGTCTATCCAATGACTTGCTTGTAGCAAGACACGTGCTGGCGGTTTGGAGAAAACCACACCAGGGTACGAAGATGTTTCGATAGGTGCACTTGACTACCAAGGAGTAGATTCCCGGCTAGCCGGAACAAACACGCGTGGCCGATTGCAGTGTACCGACCCGTCGGCTTCAGTGTCAATGCCTTGCGTGCCTCCAGAAGCGCGATATAATCAATCATTGTCTAGCATCAGAAACAAGCCCCAACGGCTAAAGCAATCAGGGGGAGAGTCGTATTGGCACTATGATACTGAAGAATGGTGGGGGGTTGGCTTGCTTCTCGAGAACGGTCCTGCTCCGTGACGCACTCCCCTGTTGCCCCTCCAGTCCCGTCCAATCAGAGACCGACACGAATTAAGGAAGACCGCGTTGTTACGGACCACCGTTCGTATTTGTCTCTCATCCTTTTCTCCAGCTGTGGAACTTCGAGCAAGCCCGACACGAGGGGTGTTGCGAGGAGCTGCACCAGTACCCGGTAACGTGCCTGGCTTTCCTGGACCCCTTTCCAATACTCCTGTCCGCCGATGCTGCCGGTCACCTGGCGCTGTGGGCTGTTCCACCGGCCAGGGTGGGGATCAGGTGTGAGATGCAAAGTGCAAAACGCTTGTACGTATCGCGATCCAAGTACTTATCGTCGTTGGGAGGGTACCGTCAGCACATGGTCTGCCCCGTCCCGCTGAGTCTTCCCCCATTGAAACTTGAAATTCACACGCTGAGTTCAGCTATGTGACGGGATGAAAGACCACCAGCCGTTTTGACGGTTGAGACTACCGCACGATCGAAAGCTCTGCAATAGAATCGTTCGATTGTCTTCGTGAGGGCCGTACGAGCCGCACCGTCTTTACCTGCCAGCATTGTCGCCGCTGCATTTTTTTTCCCGAGTGAGACTGACCGAAGCTATTTACGATGGCACGACCCCCTCGTGCATCGTGTGCCCCCCCCTCCAGTTCTAAATACATCCCGTTAATAGCACAATGTCAAGACTGAAATTGTCTTCCCAGGCAATATTCATTCGCCCTCCTAGGAACAAAGCCTTTTCACCCGCCACACCCTCCCCTGGTGTCAAGACCGCACGAATCGCACGACATCGTGCAACGCTTCTCCAAGAAGGCTTAACTAACCCTACGGTAGCGGGGGAGGTTAGCGGGGGGTCGGTCAATACGCACGGGGTAGTGTGGCGCCCTCCCGAAGCAAAGGTCCGTCACTCATAGTCGGCGCACTTACGAGACGAAGTAAATGGTGCTGGCGAATTCGGCTCCCCCAACGTCACGTTCTGGTCCTCCCACCCTCTTGTGGTGGCCTATGACTCCTGCCCCAGATATAAGCGTATATTCACGTGGATCAACAACCAGCCTGTCTCGGACCGCATGTACGGTGGAGGGGACCAGGCTGACGGAGAGACACCGGTCGCCGTCACCGCCCTAGAGTGCCAGGTGGGGCACGCCACACTACAGAACGCGCAACCACGATAACTCCTGTTTTATCGGTGGGGAAACCATCATGGGATGCGGAGACTTGACGGAGATTTGAGCGTGGGTAGGGTCCAAGTTCTTTCAGTTCATGAAAGTCGGACCCTCAACCGCTTTTCGAACGCTGCACCAATCTCCTTAGTGGTGGCCCAATCCGTAGTTCTAAGCATGCATTCGTCGAAGGGACGCAGGAAGACGCTCCGTATCCTTTGCCAACAGGTTGAGCATGGAAAGACCCAAGAGGGGTCGAGGGTACCTTCGGGCAAGGTGAAAGAAGGGTTCACGTGTGCACTCTGATTTTGTGACGTCTTCTGCGACCTGGTCTATTTCTTGCACTCTCCTTTCCCGGGCCCTCGAAAACGAGCACGAGAAGTAGATGGCAATGCATTGTTCCACATCGCTATTGCTTTCCCTGTGTTGTGTGCTACTCCCTGTCCCCGTGTGCAGCTAAATAATTGTCCGTACTCTCGCACAGGTGGAGATGATATCGGCCTCGATCGCAGCGTCGACAGTCACAGACTCGGAGACGCTATCGTCTATGCATGACGACGGCAGGCACGAGGTTAGTACCGTCGAGATGTCCGTCCAAGACGAGGACGAACACGACGTTGACGTCGAGCCAAACGACGCCGACGACGCCGACGGTGAGGTTGACGCCGCCCGCCCTGATCCCCCTGCTGCAGCCGCTGCTAGCTACACGAGGGCGGCCCGAGAACACGGACAGGGCCGCGAGGATGGTGTACAAAGTCGACAGCGCGGGGCCAACGATGCAGTGGCAACTCCGCTCGAACACGCGAATCCCAACACCTATGCAGAGGCAGGGAGGACTCCCGCTGTGCCTGAAGGCGGCGGCGGCGGCGGCGAGGATGTTGCCGGGATTCTCCCTCATGATGCTGGTACGACTGCAGCGTGAGTGGAAGAGGGAAAGCAGAGAGCGCTTCCTTGTTTGTTTGTTGTCGGCGAGAAAATGGCGGACAGTCTCGATAGGCCGAGGCCGCTGCTGCTGAGACAAGCGGTCCCTGTTTTTAACCCGGTGGGTGTAGCGATCAAGTGGCGGCGTGAGTGGCAGCCCCCTCCTCCCTTCCCTCTTTGTGTGACGGCGTCTGCTATCGAACAAGTTCATCCCAATGCTTCTCGCGGCACACACTTTGGCGAATGGACTTTATTCTCGCCTTTCCACCCAGTAAGTGGTCCAGTGAAGAGCAATTCAGTGACAGCCGCAAGATGGAACATGCGTCAAGAAAAACGGTGGCAAGTCAGCAAGTCTCGTTGTCTAAGGTTGATGCACTCTGTCGACCTACGGCCAGCGACAGGCAAAACGCGCATACATACATGTGCATACCTTAACCGGTGGAAGGATCATTCAGTTCTGAACCGTGCTCACCCTCAAAAACCAAGGGTGAAAATGAGTAAAAGCTAAGCGCCACACACGAGCGGTAGGGGGGGGTCAAGGGGAGGAATTGATACCCTTGCACCGAGCTATACTAACAACCTCCAGAAGGGAGCCCAAGGTCTGGCCGCAAACATGAGCAACAGAGCCTACGGTAGAAACGGATGACGACAATGGATCTATTAACAGGGATGATCATAAACGTCTAACGCCTTGATTTCATTCCAGGTGGGATGCTTCCGCGGCGAGCTCCAATCCTTCCGGCGGGAGTGGTTCCAGCGATCGCTCATTTCAGGAACGCCTCGCCGCAACACTCCGAAAATACCGGGGGGAACGGCGAAGGTCAGTTGCGTTTGTGTACCGCGAAGTACAGACCGGTAGGGCGAGTCGTCTACAGCCAGGACAAACACACGCTAACGGTGTGATAGCGTAAGACGGGGGGCGATACTTTCTCTGTGCAATTATTAACTTGCTTGGGTAGTGTTTGCAGAGGAAGAGCCGTGAAACATGCAGTGGCACGAAGTGTACACAAGCGCAAACAATAGGCGAAACGCGAGATTCTTCGCGGGGAAAAGTCCGTATGTGTCTGCGTCCAAATGGGCAAACAGCAAGTTTCCTTCGTCCGGCGTGTTGGTCGAATTTCTGTATCGCATCCCATCAGCT
This sequence comes from Ectocarpus sp. CCAP 1310/34, assembly GCA_902602495.3. NCBI lineage: Eukaryota > Phaeophyceae > Ectocarpales > Ectocarpaceae > Ectocarpus > Ectocarpus sp. CCAP 1310/34. The sequence goes on along the minus strand of CACKRE030005015.1, from coordinate 168,296 downwards.
CTTGTCATACAAACAGTTTATCCATGTTGGAAACATTTTACTCTGCTACAGTTACTATGTTGACGCGTTGACCACGATTGCAAAGAGATTTACTTGCTGTATCTCAAGGTATCGAAGTTTTTCTCCGCGTAAACCTCTTGTTTCCTAAGTCTCACTCGATAGGTTTGATAACGACGTGTACTATGTGTGCCGTGCCCGGTTTGTGTGCGTGTCGCAAAGACATCCCCCCTCGATCGCTCAGAGTCGCGGGGATAGCCAGAAGCAGCGGCAACGGCGGGTGTTTTGGAACACGGAGATGCTGTCCTACACCGTCTACACGGGGGACGAGTTTGGCAAGGTCACCACATGGGACCTCAAGGAAGTAATCATCGGTCTCATACACATGTGAGGGTGATGGTCGCCCCCTCCCCCCCCCCCCCCCCCCCCCCCCCCCCCCCCCCCC
>CACKRE030005015.1:151169-162485 GCA_902602495.3 Ectocarpus sp. CCAP 1310/34 | reverse complement strand
GGGGGGGGGGGGGGTTAGATATCTCCAACAGACGAAGGAGCGTACAGAACACACGGTTGCATAGGCGTATACGCCATGCCTGCCAGCTATTTCGACCGATTTGATTGCCAAACAACTCGAGCAATTCAGCCAAGAACAAGTGTGGAGGAGTATCCAATAAACAGACTGCCATGCGTACCTCCGTACTACTGCACATAAGACAGCAAGTCGTGCAGCACACGTCACCGTTCCCCCTACTACTCGGCGCCAAACGGACCCATAGATATTAATCACGCACTGCTTCTCCTTCTGACGTGTAGTTGACTCCTGTAGTCTTAGGAGAGTAGTGTACCGAACTGGTTGGTGTCCCAAGCAGGAGGCTTGAGTCTTCGGACGACAGCTCACCCCTTCCGTGACGTCAACGCCATCCACGGTGACGAGCTGCGGCGCTCGGAACACCACGTACGTCCTGTACATCCTGCATGCCTCCATATCCGGCCTTTTGATGTCCATGAGCCCGGGGCATGCGGGGTTACGCATCATGCTCAGGTCCGAGATGAGCGGGAACCTCTCCAGTACTTGGTCAAGAAAAGCGGGGAGGTCAGCCACCTGAGGAGGAGGGGAGCGGGGGCGGGGGGGGGTCCAGGCTCGGTTCTGAGGGGGGTGTGCAAGGAAACTGGGCTTGGTCAACCAAGTTCACGTTTACGATAACGACATCTTCAGATCTGCATCTGGTGGGGGATTGGCTAGAAGCAACACTGTCTGGTTCAACGGGTACGGGGGCGAGAAAGAAGAACACTAAGAAACGCTTTGAATCCCATATGATGCACGAAGTCATTATTCGAGGGAAAAAAGGTAAAGTGGTTTGCCGCAGAAAATCGGACTCTCCTTGTATGGGGTCCGATCGCTTCAGCGACACTCGCTGACTCGTTCGCTCACCCTGTTGTTGTTGAACCACAATGTGGTTAGCGTCGGGATAGTCGGGCAGGCCTTGATGTCCTCAAGGTCGTTCTTATCTAACACCAGGGTTTGTAGAGAAGGGAAGCAGACCAGGTTGGAGAAAGATCTGCGGCGACCAAGGAGAAGAAGATCGAGCGGCGTAGACAAACGATGGAGATAAAAGAACCAAGCGCATCAGGGCACGGACAAGTCAAGACGAGCCGGCTTGGAACAACCAAGCTTCGCTGCTGCACTTTTCGGTGGTAGAGGGGGTGGAACCGTCACTGAACACCAGCCAGACTCGCTTGGGGATTCTTCCACGGTTTTTGCACACACCGGGACGTGGGCAGATGAAACAACCTTTCAGATGCACCTACTACGGCTGTGAGACCCACCCTATCCGCACAGCGGACTTGCAATGAAACCATCACTCACTTGAGATCGCACTCTGTGAGGTTGAGGGTGGTCACGTACCGCCCTTCCGCAAGAGCCAGCGATTCTGTTGGACGAGTGCACCGAGAACTTGAGCATGAACCAATAGAAGAAGAGCATCCATTCAAAAAATGGTTTGTGCAGAGAGCTCGACGCAGAACACGTTAGGAATTTCAGCCAGGCACCCACACGCGAAAATCACGGCATGCACATACATGAGCGTGCAACCTCCCGTGCAGACATGAGGCTGAGCGCAGCTAAACACACGACACGAATAAGTAGGACGGGATGTTGAATTTGACTAGAGCAGCGGTGAGTGAGCGGTACAAAACGCTGCTCTAGTCGCTTCTCGCTTGTCTTGGATGCAATCGCTACGCGATGCCATGGAATCGAGCACAATGGTTACACAATACGGAGAGAGGATATTGTAGGAGGCGACGGTTTTGGGCAACGGGCGCTGGCCGGGATACGGCGAGAAACACTTGGGCAATATTGTACAATGTACTAGTATTACATTGCACAAGTTTATCGAGAGAATCTTCAACGCTGGTGGGAGAGGCAGGCATGCATCTCACAGCAAAAACGGAGACGGTGCTTCTGTGCCAGCAGAGACGTGTGGTCAATGGCCTCGAACCTGCGGCAAACGGGTTATGATACTTTACGCCTCTTGAGACAGCAGCCACCGAACAACCACGGCGGTATTAACTCCCAGCGACGAATACGTAACCACACCCTCCGTGCTAACCAGGGGCGTCTCGGACAACGTGGAGCCCGGGCCAAAGAACGCAAGGGAGTATAAGTGCATCTTCTTCGGCGGGCTGGGCCAATTTCACTAGTATGATTTTCCCGCCTTGTCTTCACGGGAATGTACCTAGAGTAGTAGTGCACAAGAAAGGACGTCAAGCTGCGTGCTGAACGGGAGGAGAAGGTGGTGTCCTACACCTACAAGAATGTAACCTGGTAGAATTCGAGAGCGATTTGTACATCAAATCAAAGAGCGTTCACTGCTAGTCTATATCGTATTGTTGGATCGTGACGTATTTCAGCGTAACGTGACATCCGGCAGGAGTAAAGGTAGTCAGTATATGGCCTTCGACCTTAACCGCATTAACATCAGCAGCAGGCGGCCGCGCGCGCTAGGACCTCGTGCTGTGGGCTGTGGTCGGAGGAACTCTCAAACCTTCAGCAAGACGAGATCACGTTACCCACTTGGTAATTAGACACAACTACTAACCTGGAACGCTGCCAAACGGGCGGTAGGCGAGAGAAAGTTCAGCCCCGTCTCTCTTAACGCTTTTGAGCATCTCCGCCATCTCGTCCTCTTCAGCTTCAGGTGCCATCGGGTTTTCCATGCTCAGCAAAGCCCCCTAGTCTATCCTATCCTCTGAGCGAAAAGCGTGCAATGATGGCGTGTACGAATTCCCTCTCTCCGAGAACGTGCCGCAGCAGTGCTGTGGTGTTCAAGGGAACTTCAACCCCAATACTCCCCGCAACAACAGAAGACACACCAAGCACTCTCTCTCTACCTATATATGTTTATGTGCGTCGTGCTGTTCCCTCTCACCACAAGGCCACTACTGCTGTATCTCTCGGTGATATTACGTCGGTGCACCTGGCACGTTCTGCTGCGGTCCGTTCTCCGGTTCTTCGCCCACCGTAATTGCCCCGCATCCGCTACCGACGGAACATGGTTCTTCCCGACTCGGCCCCCCCAACACACGGAGGCCCACCGACCCAGGCTTTGCGTGCCTCATAGCCAGCTTCTACTACCAGCGCTTTCCTCGGGGTTCTCGAAGGCGGAGGGTGCTGGTTCTCCCCCTGTCCCGGAGCCGCGATCACTGATATGTCGTTTCAAGACGTGCGCCCGGGACAGAAGCCATCAAGGTGGCAGCAGCAACAGCAGCAGCAGCAACAGAACGGAGGGGGCTCTCGAACGACATCGTCATCGGCCGGCGGCGGCGGTGGCCATTACTCCGGACGGAAGGGAAGCAGCTCATCGGGAGGAGGGAGGGGGTGGTCTAATGCCTCGCGGCAGGGAGCGCGAGAGGGAGGCTTCGGCTCGGCGGGGCCGTTGAGAACAGGCGGGATTGGCGCCGGAGGGGGTGCCGCCGCGTTGCATCACGGAGGATTGGGTAGCAGCAGCAGCAGCAGACCAGCAGCCGGGGGCGTAGGGGGAGGGTTAGGGGGCGTTTCGTCGGGGGGGGGAAAGGTCGGGGACTACCTGGTGATCTACTCGGTGAGTGTTGTGCCACGTTTGGCTGCTATGGTGTCACTGCTATTATATATGCGTCACGGAAGTAGGTCCGATACCCTCGCGATCCGGCCATCAACACTGCGTGCATACGTTTTGCCCATTGTCCCTCTCCGATCTCGTTGTTGCGTGGAGCGAGGTTCTTGTCCCTCTGGTTTCTCTCTTAGCTCTCGCCGTCTGTTAGACTTGGAGCGACCCCCTAGCACCCGTGCCAGTGCTGTAACGTTGGTTCTCGGCCCTGCAAAGGACCACATTGCTGTATTCAGCAAGCAAGAGATGGGGTGCAAATGTTCGAAAAATGGGAGACACCAGCCATTTGCCGAGTTCAACTTGCACTGATCCACTGCGTACGAAATCTACAGAGTCATCGTACAATAGCCGTGCCAGAAGGGTGGCTACGCCGAGGCGACGCTGTGAGCGAGAAGCTTTTGGTGATTTCGGATCGCCGCATGTTTATTGTGCACTTTTCCAAACACTCCTCTGGCACAGCAGCGAAATATCGGTACCGATTTGCAGTCGGAACACAAACCTGTAGGTACATGTAAGCGCCCAAAGCACCAGTAGATGATGCCTGCTAGAGACAAATTTACGAGACCAGACTCCGGGAGTTACGTGACATGTGTAGGCCCCTTACATTGAGAAGTCAGTGGTGCCGGCCGGAACCAAGAACTCTCCCAACAGAGTTTACCCTCCTTTGTGTAGACATCTCCAGTAAGATCAACGGCAGAAATCCAATCCAGGGAGAAAGAGGCCTTCGTGGTTGGAACCGTTCATAATATAGCAAAACGTCCTCCGCAACACTTGTAGCGCGAGCGCGTCTTGTCTCTGGTTGAGCTGACGAAACCATGCCTGCCCTTTGGCAAGGGCAGGATTGATTGATGCTACAAGTCCGCGTGGCTTGTAATATCTCCACACATACAGCACAGCTGTGGCTCCCATGCTACTCGGCCCCCCCCGGGACTAGGCTCAGCACGGAACGTCAACGTCCCTTTCCACGGGGCGGCAGAAATTGGGCGAGCCAAGGCATTGCGACCACGAAGGTCTACCAAGCACGTGGCGTGCAGAAGAGGAGAGTCGGTAGTCTTAGGCGAGAGACGATTATAATAGTCGCGTCTTGCTACTGATGCTGACCCTCTCCGGTCGCCGGATGCCACACCGATGCCGTTTACTGCTGTCTACAAATCGGGCCAGGTCCCCTTTCCTAGCTACGACGGTCACGACATTTTCATGGCCGTTGTTGGCCGATGTCGCGAAACGTCAGCTGTAGGCTAGTCCACGAGGCGTTTCGCTGGCCATATGTACAATGCGTCTCATTCATCCTGCTGCTGGCCCGTAAAGGCAAATAGAGACACGAGACTACTCTCAAGAGGCGTTGATACCGTTACACACAAGATATACCAGCCGGGGTATACATACGATCATGCGGGTATTCGAGATAACCTTTTGGGCACGAGCACAAATGCATCGTCTTACAACTTTTTGCCCCCTCTGTTGTTGCCTCAACGCTGGTTAATCACACATGTGCAGCAAAATGTCACATTACTGCACCGCATGGTGCAACAGCTGGGCACGGCCCGAGACACCGGCGAGCTCCGCGGGCAGTGCCGGTGCCAGCTCCAGGTTATCGACGAACTTCGAGAAAAGATCCAGGGCCAGGTAGAGGAGCAGAAGAAGTAGATCCGTGTGTGTTTGCGCAGCAATATGGCGGTCGTGCCGTGTACTCTGGATGCTTTGCCGCTGGTCTCTGTCTCGCTATTATCCATGTATTCCTTTGTATATCAATATCTTGCCAAGAAAAGCACGTATGCATGTGAAAATATTGGGAATAGACGACCTCGACGTGGACACGAGAGGCACAGAAAATAGAGGGCTGTGGCACTATTATCATTGTTTACCAGTATGCCAAGAACAGGGAGAGAACAGTCGTATTTTTCCACCTGAGAAGGTAATGGCCGCCATAGGCCGCTGGGAGGGTACAATGAGCGAAACGTGCCGATCCTCAAAACCAAATGACGGAGATGTCTCCATTTAGCATGGGAACCCTCAAAAGGGACTCGTGCTCATCTGGCCGATGGCCTGAGTTTTGGCCCCACAGACAAGTACGCTAGGCAACATCCCCCTCCTCATCTTTCGGCCACATTAATCATCGTCTGCTCCTTGTTCCTTGCTCGCCGCGGCCGACGGGGCTGTGGAAACCTGTTCAGATGCGGCTGCAGCAGCAGCAGGCCGAGGGGGCTTCTAGGCAGGACGCTGCACGCCTCAGTGCGATGAACTCCAAGCTGACCAAGGATTTCAACCGGGTCAATGCCATCGCGCTGGACCTGGGGACGCAGGTGCGTGTACAAATGTAATGTGTGTATTGATAGGTGTGTCTTGCATGGTCATCGACCGGAAGACGTCGAAGTTTGCTTGGCATCGACCGCGGTAAATGAACGTGCGTCAGTCTTGTGAGGGTTGTGTGTGATGATGTGCGTGTTGCTGCGAGTTTTGTCTTTTTGTGTTTTTTGCGGCACAAAGAAAAGAGTCATCAGATAAGGACCCTTCCGGGAAGGCACTCCTCGAGGGAGTGTCATCTTGAGGGTGAGTATGAAGTGGAGCCTACCGGATACCAGACTCGGTGGGAGCCCTAGTATTTGGTGTTGCGTGTGCGTTCCCTGAGGTTGGAGGGCAGACGAAAAGGAAGGAAGAGTGGGGTTGACGGTGCCTGGCTTCCTGCACCTGTATCGTCTCGCGGGGCTTGTGTATGTGAGGAGAGGGGCGTTACGATGCTTGGTTGTTTGTTTCAGTTTGGCTTTTAATCGTTTCACCAGGGACTAAACGAACATGCGGCGCACCCTGCGAACGGGGTTGTTCGATAAGAAAACTCTGGCGGTGGGCGGACTGCTCACACAAAGCACGATTGCGACTCGAACTGCGTCGAGAACGCGAAAATACGTTGAGAACAGCGGAACGAGGTTTACCCCGTACGCCTCCGCAGCTGCACGACAGAGAGAGCCCCATGAAAGTTCCTCGCGCTTCGTTTTCCCGCGCATTGCTTGCTTTTGGTCGTCTTGATAAGACAAATCTTCGAAGCTGCCTGTTGTGCCGGATTTTCTGCACGCGGTCTCATCGCTCTAACTCGATGCGCTTATCGTTTGACACTGCTCGGGCCTTGTCCTAGGCGGAACGTAGAATGCGAGAGGTGGACGCTCAGCGGCAGTCGCAGGTGGAGGAGGACGAGGAGCGAGCACGAGTGGCATTCGCCGGGGCCGGAGGCGGCCAAGAGCAGGGTGAGTTCCTTCGTGCCGTCGATGATGGCGTCTGGTCCATTTCTTGCCGCGCGCAACTCCCTCTCGGTCGAGAAGACCTCCCCGATGTTTAGTTCGCTTTTGCCCACCTGCAATCTCGCAGCGTGCGGCGCAACAACGGTATCTCCAAACAGCTGTTGTGCTTTGTTGAGACTGTTCCCAGGGCTGTCTCGTTTTCTGGGCAACAAAATGGTAGCGTGAACTGAAGCCTCGAACCCCCTGTGCGGTCCCTGTGCTGAGGCCGAGCGTCACCACGTTGACAGTAGGTCGGCAAAATAACCGTAGGAAATTGCGTAGCAGGAGTTTAATCTAGTACGTTTACGTTGTTGGATGCGATTGGTTGGTCAGGCTCGACGTAGGAAATCTTGTTGGTCTGGCGCAGCTCTTGATCCCCCTTCTTCATCTCCTTGCATTTCCTGCCCATTGTACAATTTCGGCTCGTTCTAAAAGTATTGCGCGCATCCGGCATGGAGTGGCTTGATTGCTTGCTTTTGTCTTGTGTCTCTTGCGTATGGAGCCTTCTGATTCCCGTTCGTTCTGGCTCATGTTGCGCGACAGGCATGAGGCAAGTGCAGCAACGGCGGGAGCGGGTGCAGATGCAGGAGGAGGCGATAAACACAGCCATCATCCAGGAGACTGAGGAGGAGCTGCAGCAGATCAACAAGAGCCTGTACAAGGTGTGACGGAATCGATGGTGGGGATAGTGTAGTGGGGCAAAACAGGGACGTGAACGCCGACCTTGCTTTCGTTTTTGTATGTCTCACGGCGATGAAAATCTCCTCAAGATGTCTAGCACGACGTATTTTTGTGTTTTACTCCACCAAGTGTTGGGGGTACTGATGCGTTCTTCAGGGTGAGCGTCCCGGCGCTCAAGCTTAGCTTTGTGCATCTCTCAACTCAGCTGAGGTCGACCACAGGTCTAAATAGTCCCTAGCGAAAGGTTTTCAACGGCTTCATGCATGGAGATCGTGCGGTACTCCACAGCGTTGTCAAAAGAATGCTGTGGCAGTCAGACATCCGCAGTTGCAAGGTCAGTCTTTCCGCTCACCTTGGAGCTTTCGGTCGAGACCGCAAAGCAACGAGCTGGAGAATAAACACGTTGCCTTGTGTTGGTCCGTTGCCGTTCCGTCAGGTGAACGAGATCTACCGAGACTTGGCGAATATCGTGGAGCAGCAGCAGGAAGCGGTGGAGGAAATCGAGACCAACACGGAAGGGGCGCACGCTAGAGCCCAAGAGGGTTTAGTTCAGGTATACCATGTACCCGCGTTTGAGTCGAAGCTATGTACTCCACACTGGAGCTAGCCGTGGTATTTGTCCGCTGTTCCGTTGTTATGGAAGCAGTCTTGTTGATAGGGTGGGGCGGCTGTTGCACGACACCCACTGGCTCTCAAGAGAAGGGTTCTGATGTATTGTTGTGGGCAAGATCGCCCGCGCTTGATCTTTCTGCACCGACGGTCATTTATTTCTGGGTGGACCCAAGCTCTTGCGACAATAGCGGTTGATCCTTTCATATCTTGCCATGCTTTGAGACATGAGCGGTTGATCCTGACATATTCTGGTATGACCGCGTTTCTTTGTTCGGTCGACGCACAGGTTCAAAAGGCGAACGACTACCAGCCGTCGTGTGTAGTGTCATGACCTCCCCCGAGACCCTACACTCTACTCCAAAGCCTGGTTGAGTGCGCGCCCCTTCCAGGACATGGACGACGTCATGGCTTCACCATAACAAAGCTGGCTTGTCTCGCTTGCGTGGGTCTAGGGGCGGTGGCGAAAAGTGTCGGTACCACTTCGTAGCAAGGAAGGATTTTTTTTTGCTGTAACACAAAGGCTGGGAGGAACGCTCACGAGGAATGCGGTACGGGCTGTGCACATGCTTGGTGTCCACTCAGGATACTTGGTACGTGACGCCCTGCATGGTGCGCGACTGGATGTATAGAGCAGCAGTGTTGTAAGCACTACCGTTGTGCAGCAGTGAGTGGCGATGGGAGCCGGTGGCGCGTCTTTGTTGCTGCCCCGCTTTGCTTTGCTACCTACCGCGGCGGCGGCGGCGGTGGCGGTTGCTGCTGCTGTTGTACGGCAGTAGGATACCAGCCAGGACCGAGACACCCGTAAAGTTGTCGTTGTGGTGTGTGATGTGGTGGTGTGTGTGTTGTTACGGTAGAACTCGAATTCTCGCTTCCCCGCTAAGAAAATGCGCTTCCCTGGGAAGCCGATGAAGTCTTTGGTGGAAGTAGCCATGAGTGCCCTGCATGCGTTGAGTGTTCGTCGATAGTCACGACGCGCTCCCGAAAGTCATTGTGCTTGCATATATAATGAGCTTAACGGGCTACCATATACCACCCTTTTTTCGTATGTATACGGGAGGGCGTGATGATACTATGTCCAAAATGGTGGGATGCAGTGTGGCTTTTGCAGGGGCCCCTTTTCGTGTGTTGTGTTGTATAAGGAGGCGTTTTTGTCTGACTCTTGGTTTGTTTCATCCTTGGAAGTATTGAAGTGCTTGGCCTGTGTCCACCCCCGCCAACCCAAGCCCCTGGTTGTTTTGGTTCCGGCGGTGCAATGAAGTAGCCCGAAGTTTCGTTAAGGCTGCTGTGGTCGAATAATGATGTTGTCTTCGGTTGGGTCTCTTCACTACGCACCTTGCCTTCCTACATTACAGTAGCACGGTGAGGAGAGGAGAGGGATCGATGCTTTCCCATGTGTCTTAAATCCACCTGAACGCATTTCTAGGGTGGCGTTGTCGGCGTGGTGATATGGGCACCTCGTCGAAGGAATGCATGGGTTAAACACACAATTGAGACAAGACGAGACAAGGGAGGAGAAGCGGAAGAGATGCCACCTGAGTTGTCAAGAGGTAACACCCAAGGTCGTCGTTTAAGGGCACACGTGTGGCATATTTCGTGCATCACACGCAACGAGCATATCGTGAGAGCTCTTCATGAACTACTGCGCCAATCTGGCCATACGGATCGTGTGGCTGTTCCGCGTGCCCGCGGTTACCATGATGATGCAACGACGTCCAACGCTTGTTGTGACGAGAGAAACATCCACGTCCATTTCTTAGCGGAAGGCGTCGGCCTTCTCGTTTGGACACAAGGGTGCGGCCGCCATCTCCCAACAATAAAAAAACGCCCGTTGGTTGGTCTTGGGGTCCAAAGAAAATTAAAAGTTAGAGTGGCCCGCTCACTCCACATGCGGCTGTCATGCAAGTAAACCTTGATTCCAAGCTACATGAGCCCCAGCGGCCACCACCATCGATCATCTCGCTGTGCTCTTCGACCCCGCCCCTGGACTTACGGCTCCACCATCCACCACTTCCAGCGCTCCGCCTCCCTCTCCCTCCATCGGCTTGCCCTTGCCGTCGCCACCCTCCATACCACCGTCGCTTTCCACCACTGCCACCGCCTCTCCTCGAAACACCCCCTTGGAAAACTCGTACAGCTCCACCTGCGCCGACGCGCTCGGCGCGGCACGGTAGACCGTCTGCAGCGAGAACCCCTCTGCCTCGCACGCTCGGAGGAAGTCGGGCACGCCGTCGACCCCTCTACGCTCCACGGAGCAGAGGACGGTCGTGCCTGCGTCGCTGAGGCGTCCCATCACCTAAGCCGCGTGGTGTGCGCGCAAGGATAGCGACAGGCGTGTGTGGACGTTAGGTTTGAGTTCGTCGTTATCGTTTTGCAGAAGCGAGGGCTGCTCAACTTTTATCATGGTGAACATGTAGTCTAGGCATTTTGCTTCACAGAAAAGCAACCGAGGGAGGAAGCAGGAGCGAGCGTGCCGACAGCGACAGAGAGCAAACAAAAGCCGATCAAATACGGGCAGAGGGCCGAGAGAGAGAGAGAGACGGAAGGCCGCGATAATTTAAAGCGCGGTGGAATGACACGTCTTGCGAGGGTGGGGAGTGTACTAATGTAACACGCATACCGTAGTCGTTAGACCATTGACGACCTGACGACCTCGCATCCCTGTAACGCCGAGACCGAGCGACACGCCGGGTTTGCGCCGGCCCAGGCTAGGGTGGGGGTTGGGGTTCTTTTTGGGCCTCTGTCTTGTCCAGGCCCCGACAACGCCGCCCCCCCCCGGTGTTTGCCATCGGGTTTGGGTTTTCGTCGCTTGGCAACGACGTTGTAAAACAAGCCGTCCCCCCGGTGTCACAGTGCTTACAACTGTCTCTGGAAGTGAAAGCACCAGAAAGTAAATTCAGTCATACGCAGCTGTCATCCGCACGCAAGGAAGTAAGCACAAGATGCCGAAAACCCTTAGCAGGATGCAGCGCACCCTTCATGCGACTCGCCGAATATCTCACGGCGCTTCGCGCTTGGTGATGTGAGAGCCTGGTCCGGTGAGAACCCGGCGTGCTCCGTCCCGGCTTTGTAGGGATGCGAGGTCAATGGTCGAATGACTACGGCATGCACGACTATGAGTAC